>JAVIWB010000167.1:0-14220 GCA_031893035.1 Dermolepida albohirtum | reverse complement strand
AACTGACTTTAAAAGTGATTGTTTTTTAGGTGTGTACTTATAGATTGTGACACGACTGTTACGCTGCTTCAAACCAGAACATTGTATCTCTTCTCGTTCCGAAGTTATTAGCGACCTTAGAACGCCATCAGACAGAGCTCACATGTAGCGTTAGGCGGAAACTGACTTTCAAAAGTGATTGTTTTTTAGGTGTGTACTTATAGATTGTGACACGACTGTTACGCTGCTTCAAACCAGAACATTGTATCTCTTCTCGTTCCGAAGTTATTAGCGACCTTAGAACGCCATCAGACAGAGCTCACATGTAGCGTTAGTCGGAAACTGACTTTCAAAAGTGATTGTTTTTTAGGTGTGTACTTATAGATTGTGACACGACTGTTACGCTGCTTCAAACCAGAACATTGTATCTCTTCTCGTTCCGAAGTTATTAGCGACCTTAGAACGCCATCAGACAGAGCTCACATGTAGCGTTAGTCGGAAACTGACTTTCAAAAGTGATTGTTTTTTAGGTGTGTACTTATAGATTGTGACACGACTGTTACGCTGCTTCAAACCAGAACATTGTATCTCTTCTCGTTCCGAAGTTATTAGCGACCTTAGAACGCCATCAGACAGAGCTCACATGTAGCGTTAGTCGGAAACTGACTTTCAAAAGTGATTGTTTTTTAGGTGTGTACTTATAGATTGTGACACGACTGTTACGCTGCTTCAAACCAGAACATTGTATCTCTTCTCGTTCCGAAGTTATTAGCGACCTTAGAACGCCATCAGACAGAGCTCACATGTAGCGTTAGTCGGAAACTGACTTTCAAAAGTGATTGTTTTTTAGGTGTGTACTTATAGATTGTGACACGACTGTTACGCTGCTTCAAACCAGAACATTGTATCTCTTCTCGTTCCGAAGTTATTAGCGACCTTAGAACGCCATCAGACAGAGCTCACATGTAGCGTTAGTCGGAAACTGACTTTCAAAAGTGATTGTTTTTTAGGTGTGTACTTATAGATTGTGACACGACTGTTACGCTGCTTCAAACCAGAACATTGTATCTCTTCTCGTTCCGAAGTTATTAGCGACCTTAGAACGCCATCAGACAGAGCTCACATGTAGCGTTAGTCGGAAACTGACTTTCAAAAGTGATTGTTTTTTAGGTGTGTACTTATAGATTGTGACACGACTGTTACGCTGCTTCAAACCAGAACATTGTATCTCTTCTCGTTCCGAAGTTATTAGCGACCTTAGAACGCCATCAGACAGAGCTCACATGTAGCGTTAGTCGGAAACTGACTTTCAAAAGTGATTGTTTTTTAGGTGTGTACTTATAGATTGTGACACGACTGTTACGCTGCTTCAAACCAGAACATTGTATCTCTTCTCGTTCCGAAGTTATTAGCGACCTTAGAACGCCATCAGACAGAGCTCACATGTAGCGTTAGTCGGAAACTGACTTTCAAAAGTGATTGTTTTTTAGGTGTGTACTTATAGATTGTGACACGACTGTTACGCTGCTTCAAACCAGAACATTGTATCTCTTCTCGTTCCGAAGTTATTAGCGACCTTAGAACGCCATCAGACAGAGCTCACATGTAGCGTTAGTCGGAAACTGACTTTCAAAAGTGATTGTTTTTTAGGTGTGTACTTATAGATTGTGACACGACTGTTACGCTGCTTCAAACCAGAACATTGTATCTCTTCTCGTTCCGAAGTTATTAGCGACCTTAGAACGCCATCAGACAGAGCTCACATGTAGCGTTAGTCGGAAACTGACTTTCAAAAGTGATTGTTTTTTAGGTGTGTACTTATAGATTGTGACACGACTGTTACGCTGCTTCAAACCAGAACATTGTATCTCTTCTCGTTCCGAAGTTATTAGCGACCTTAGAACGCCATCAGACAGAGCTCACATGTAGCGTTAGTCGGAAACTGACTTTCAAAAGTGATTGTTTTTTAGGTGTGTACTTATAGATTGTGACACGACTGTTACGCTGCTTCAAACCAGAACATTGTATCTCTTCTCGTTCCGAAGTTATTAGCGACCTTAGAACGCCATCAGACAGAGCTCACATGTAGCGTTAGGCGGAAACTGACTTTCAAAAGTGATTGTTTTTTAGGTGTGTACTTATAGATTGTGACACGACTGTTACGCTGCTTCAAACCAGAACATTGTATCTCTTCTCGTTCCGAAGTTATTAGCGACCTTAGAACGCCATCAGACAGAGCTCACATGTAGCGTTAGTCGGAAACTGACTTTCAAAAGTGATTGTTTTTTAGGTGTGTACTTATAGATTGTGACACGACTGTTACGCTGCTTCAAACCAGAACATTGTATCTCTTCTCGTTCCGAAGTTATTAGCGACCTTAGAACGCCATCAGACAGAGCTCACATGTAGCGTTAGTCGGAAACTGACTTTCAAAAGTGATTGTTTTTTAGGTGTGTACTTATAGATTGTGACACGACTGTTACGCTGCTTCAAACCAGAACATTGTATCTCTTCTCGTTCCGAAGTTATTAGCGACCTTAGAACGCCATCAGACAGAGCTCACATGTAGCGTTAGTCGGAAACTGACTTTCAAAAGTGATTGTTTTTTAGGTGTGTACTTATAGATTGTGACACGACTGTTACGCTGCTTCAAACCAGAACATTGTATCTCTTCTCGTTCCGAAGTTATTAGCGACCTTAGAACGCCATCAGACAGAGCTCACATGTAGCGTTAGTCGGAAACTGACTTTCAAAAGTGATTGTTTTTTAGGTGTGTACTTATAGATTGTGACACGACTGTTACGCTGCTTCAAACCAGAACATTGTATCTCTTCTCGTTCCGAAGTTATTAGCGACCTTAGAACGCCATCAGACAGAGCTCACATGTAGCGTTAGTCGGAAACTGACTTTCAAAAGTGATTGTTTTTTAGGTGTGTACTTATAGATTGTGACACGACTGTTACGCTGCTTCAAACCAGAACATTGTATCTCTTCTCGTTCCGAAGTTATTAGCGACCTTAGAACGCCATCAGACAGAGCTCACATGTAGCGTTAGGCGGAAACTGACTTTCAAAAGTGATTGTTTTTTAGGTGTGTACTTATAGATTGTGACACGACTGTTACGCTGCTTCAAACCAGAACATTGTATCTCTTCTCGTTCCGAAGTTATTAGCGACCTTAGAACGCCATCAGACAGAGCTCACATGTAGCGTTAGGCGGAAACTGACTTTCAAAAGTGATTGTTTTTTAGGTGTGTACTTATAGATTGTGACACGACTGTTACGCTGCTTCAAACCAGAACATTGTATCTCTTCTCGTTCCGAAGTTATTAGCGACCTTAGAACGCCATCAGACAGAGCTCACATGTAGCGTTAGTCGGAAACTGACTTTCAAAAGTGATTGTTTTTTAGGTGTGTACTTATAGATTGTGACACGACTGTTACGCTGCTTCAAACCAGAACATTGTATCTCTTCTCGTTCCGAAGTTATTAGCGACCTTAGAACGCCATCAGACAGAGCTCACATGTAGCGTTAGTCGGAAACTGACTTTCAAAAGTGATTGTTTTTTAGGTGTGTACTTATAGATTGTGACACGACTGTTACGCTGCTTCAAACCAGAACATTGTATCTCTTCTCGTTCCGAAGTTATTAGCGACCTTAGAACGCCATCAGACAGAGCTCACATGTAGCGTTAGGCGGAAACTGACTTTCAAAAGTGATTGTTTTTTAGGTGTGTACTTATAGATTGTGACACGACTGTTACGCTGCTTCAAACCAGAACATTGTATCTCTTCTCGTTCCGAAGTTATTAGCGACCTTAGAACGCCATCAGACAGAGCTCACATGTAGCGTTAGTCGGAAACTGACTTTCAAAAGTGATTGTTTTTTAGGTGTGTACTTATAGATTGTGACACGACTGTTACGCTGCTTCAAACCAGAACATTGTATCTCTTCTCGTTCCGAAGTTATTAGCGACCTTAGAACGCCATCAGACAGAGCTCACATGTAGCGTTAGTCGGAAACTGACTTTCAAAAGTGATTGTTTTTTAGGTGTGTACTTATAGATTGTGACACGACTGTTACGCTGCTTCAAACCAGAACATTGTATCTCTTCTCGTTCCGAAGTTATTAGCGACCTTAGAACGCCATCAGACAGAGCTCACATGTAGCGTTAGTCGGAAACTGACTTTCAAAAGTGATTGTTTTTTAGGTGTGTACTTATAGATTGTGACACGACTGTTACGCTGCTTCAAACCAGAACATTGTATCTCTTCTCGTTCCGAAGTTATTAGCGACCTTAGAACGCCATCAGACAGAGCTCACATGTAGCGTTAGGCGGAAACTGACTTTCAAAAGTGATTGTTTTTTAGGTGTGTACTTATAGATTGTGACACGACTGTTACGCTGCTTCAAACCAGAACATTGTATCTCTTCTCGTTCCGAAGTTATTAGCGACCTTAGAACGCCATCAGACAGAGCTCACATGTAGCGTTAGTCGGAAACTGACTTTCAAAAGTGATTGTTTTTTAGGTGTGTACTTATAGATTGTGACACGACTGTTACGCTGCTTCAAACCAGAACATTGTATCTCTTCTCGTTCCGAAGTTATTAGCGACCTTAGAACGCCATCAGACAGAGCTCACATGTAGCGTTAGGCGGAAACTGACTTTCAAAAGTGATTGTTTTTTAGGTGTGTACTTATAGATTGTGACACGACTGTTACGCTGCTTCAAACCAGAACATTGTATCTCTTCTCGTTCCGAAGTTATTAGCGACCTTAGAACGCCATCAGACAGAGCTCACATGTAGCGTTAGTCGGAAACTGACTTTCAAAAGTGATTGTTTTTTAGGTGTGTACTTATAGATTGTGACACGACTGTTACGCTGCTTCAAACCAGAACATTGTATCTCTTCTCGTTCCGAAGTTATTAGCGACCTTAGAACGCCATCAGACAGAGCTCACATGTAGCGTTAGTCGGAAACTGACTTTCAAAAGTGATTGTTTTTTAGGTGTGTACTTATAGATTGTGACACGACTGTTACGCTGCTTCAAACCAGAACATTGTATCTCTTCTCGTTCCGAAGTTATTAGCGACCTTAGAACGCCATCAGACAGAGCTCACATGTAGCGTTAGTCGGAAACTGACTTTCAAAAGTGATTGTTTTTTAGGTGTGTACTTATAGATTGTGACACGACTGTTACGCTGCTTCAAACCAGAACATTGTATCTCTTCTCGTTCCGAAGTTATTAGCGACCTTAGAACGCCATCAGACAGAGCTCACATGTAGCGTTAGTCGGAAACTGACTTTCAAAAGTGATTGTTTTTTAGGTGTGTACTTATAGATTGTGACACGACTGTTACGCTGCTTCAAACCAGAACATTGTATCTCTTCTCGTTCCGAAGTTATTAGCGACCTTAGAACGCCATCAGACAGAGCTCACATGTAGCGTTAGTCGGAAACTGACTTTCAAAAGTGATTGTTTTTTAGGTGTGTACTTATAGATTGTGACACGACTGTTACGCTGCTTCAAACCAGAACATTGTATCTCTTCTCGTTCCGAAGTTATTAGCGACCTTAGAACGCCATCAGACAGAGCTCACATGTAGCGTTAGTCGGAAACTGACTTTCAAAAGTGATTGTTTTTTAGGTGTGTACTTATAGATTGTGACACGACTGTTACGCTGCTTCAAACCAGAACATTGTATCTCTTCTCGTTCCGAAGTTATTAGCGACCTTAGAACGCCATCAGACAGAGCTCACATGTAGCGTTAGGCGGAAACTGACTTTCAAAAGTGATTGTTTTTTAGGTGTGTACTTATAGATTGTGACACGACTGTTACGCTGCTTCAAACCAGAACATTGTATCTCTTCTCGTTCCGAAGTTATTAGCGACCTTAGAACGCCATCAGACAGAGCTCACATGTAGCGTTAGTCGGAAACTGACTTTCAAAAGTGATTGTTTTTTAGGTGTGTACTTATAGATTGTGACACGACTGTTACGCTGCTTCAAACCAGAACATTGTATCTCTTCTCGTTCCGAAGTTATTAGCGACCTTAGAACGCCATCAGACAGAGCTCACATGTAGCGTTAGTCGGAAACTGACTTTCAAAAGTGATTGTTTTTTAGGTGTGTACTTATAGATTGTGACACGACTGTTACGCTGCTTCAAACCAGAACATTGTATCTCTTCTCGTTCCGAAGTTATTAGCGACCTTAGAACGCCATCAGACAGAGCTCACATGTAGCGTTAGTCGGAAACTGACTTTCAAAAGTGATTGTTTTTTAGGTGTGTACTTATAGATTGTGACACGACTGTTACGCTGCTTCAAACCAGAACATTGTATCTCTTCTCGTTCCGAAGTTATTAGCGACCTTAGAACGCCATCAGACAGAGCTCACATGTAGCGTTAGGCGGAAACTGACTTTCAAAAGTGATTGTTTTTTAGGTGTGTACTTATAGATTGTGACACGACTGTTACGCTGCTTCAAACCAGAACATTGTATCTCTTCTCGTTCCGAAGTTATTAGCGACCTTAGAACGCCATCAGACAGAGCTCACATGTAGCGTTAGGCGGAAACTGACTTTCAAAAGTGATTGTTTTTTAGGTGTGTACTTATAGATTGTGACACGACTGTTACGCTGCTTCAAACCAGAACATTGTATCTCTTCTCGTTCCGAAGTTATTAGCGACCTTAGAACGCCATCAGACAGAGCTCACATGTAGCGTTAGGCGGAAACTGACTTTCAAAAGTGATTGTTTTTTAGGTGTGTACTTATAGATTGTGACACGACTGTTACGCTGCTTCAAACCAGAACATTGTATCTCTTCTCGTTCCGAAGTTATTAGCGACCTTAGAACGCCATCAGACAGAGCTCACATGTAGCGTTAGTCGGAAACTGACTTTCAAAAGTGATTGTTTTTTAGGTGTGTACTTATAGATTGTGACACGACTGTTACGCTGCTTCAAACCAGAACATTGTATCTCTTCTCGTTCCGAAGTTATTAGCGACCTTAGAACGCCATCAGACAGAGCTCACATGTAGCGTTAGTCGGAAACTGACTTTCAAAAGTGATTGTTTTTTAGGTGTGTACTTATAGATTGTGACACGACTGTTACGCTGCTTCAAACCAGAACATTGTATCTCTTCTCGTTCCGAAGTTATTAGCGACCTTAGAACGCCATCAGACAGAGCTCACATGTAGCGTTAGTCGGAAACTGACTTTCAAAAGTGATTGTTTTTTAGGTGTGTACTTATAGATTGTGACACGACTGTTACGCTGCTTCAAACCAGAACATTGTATCTCTTCTCGTTCCGAAGTTATTAGCGACCTTAGAACGCCATCAGACAGAGCTCACATGTAGCGTTAGTCGGAAACTGACTTTCAAAAGTGATTGTTTTTTAGGTGTGTACTTATAGATTGTGACACGACTGTTACGCTGCTTCAAACCAGAACATTGTATCTCTTCTCGTTCCGAAGTTATTAGCGACCTTAGAACGCCATCAGACAGAGCTCACATGTAGCGTTAGTCGGAAACTGACTTTCAAAAGTGATTGTTTTTTAGGTGTGTACTTATAGATTGTGACACGACTGTTACGCTGCTTCAAACCAGAACATTGTATCTCTTCTCGTTCCGAAGTTATTAGCGACCTTAGAACGCCATCAGACAGAGCTCACATGTAGCGTTAGTCGGAAACTGACTTTCAAAAGTGATTGTTTTTTAGGTGTGTACTTATAGATTGTGACACGACTGTTACGCTGCTTCAAACCAGAACATTGTATCTCTTCTCGTTCCGAAGTTATTAGCGACCTTAGAACGCCATCAGACAGAGCTCACATGTAGCGTTAGTCGGAAACTGACTTTCAAAAGTGATTGTTTTTTAGGTGTGTACTTATAGATTGTGACACGACTGTTACGCTGCTTCAAACCAGAACATTGTATCTCTTCTCGTTCCGAAGTTATTAGCGACCTTAGAACGCCATCAGACAGAGCTCACATGTAGCGTTAGTCGGAAACTGACTTTCAAAAGTGATTGTTTTTTAGGTGTGTGTGCTTATAGATTGTGACACGACTGTTACGCTGCTTCAAACCAGAACATTGTATCTCTTCTCGTTCCGAAGTTATTAGCGACCTTAGAACGCCATCAGACAGAGCTCACATGTAGCGTTAGTCGGAAACTGACTTTCAAAAGTGATTGTTTTTTAGGTGTGTACTTATAGATTGTGACACGACTGTTACGCTGCTTCAAACCAGAACATTGTATCTCTTCTCGTTCCGAAGTTATTAGCGACCTTAGAACGCCATCAGACAGAGCTCACATGTAGCGTTAGTCGGAAACTGACTTTCAAAAGTGATTGTTTTTTAGGTGTGTACTTATAGATTGTGACACGACTGTTACGCTGCTTCAAACCAGAACATTGTATCTCTTCTCGTTCCGAAGTTATTAGCGACCTTAGAACGCCATCAGACAGAGCTCACATGTAGCGTTAGTCGGAAACTGACTTTCAAAAGTGATTGTTTTTTAGGTGTGTACTTATAGATTGTGACACGACTGTTACGCTGCTTCAAACCAGAACATTGTATCTCTTCTCGTTCCGAAGTTATTAGCGACCTTAGAACGCCATCAGACAGAGCTCACATGTAGCGTTAGTCGGAAACTGACTTTCAAAAGTGATTGTTTTTTAGGTGTGTACTTATAGATTGTGACACGACTGTTACGCTGCTTCAAACCAGAACATTGTATCTCTTCTCGTTCCGAAGTTATTAGCGACCTTAGAACGCCATCAGACAGAGCTCACATGTAGCGTTAGTCGGAAACTGACTTTCAAAAGTGATTGTTTTTTAGGTGTGTACTTATAGATTGTGACACGACTGTTACGCTGCTTCAAACCAGAACATTGTATCTCTTCTCGTTCCGAAGTTATTAGCGACCTTAGAACGCCATCAGACAGAGCTCACATGTAGCGTTAGTCGGAAACTGACTTTCAAAAGTGATTGTTTTTTAGGTGTGTACTTATAGATTGTGACACGACTGTTACGCTGCTTCAAACCAGAACATTGTATCTCTTCTCGTTCCGAAGTTATTAGCGACCTTAGAACGCCATCAGACAGAGCTCACATGTAGCGTTAGTCGGAAACTGACTTTCAAAAGTGATTGTTTTTTAGGTGTGTACTTATAGATTGTGACACGACTGTTACGCTGCTTCAAACCAGAACATTGTATCTCTTCTCGTTCCGAAGTTATTAGCGACCTTAGAACGCCATCAGACAGAGCTCACATGTAGCGTTAGTCGGAAACTGACTTTCAAAAGTGATTGTTTTTTAGGTGTGTACTTATAGATTGTGACACGACTGTTACGCTGCTTCAAACCAGAACATTGTATCTCTTCTCGTTCCGAAGTTATTAGCGACCTTAGAACGCCATCAGACAGAGCTCACATGTAGCGTTAGGCGGAAACTGACTTTCAAAAGTGATTGTTTTTTAGGTGTGTACTTATAGATTGTGACACGACTGTTACGCTGCTTCAAACCAGAACATTGTATCTCTTCTCGTTCCGAAGTTATTAGCGACCTTAGAACGCCATCAGACAGAGCTCACATGTAGCGTTAGTCGGAAACTGACTTTCAAAAGTGATTGTTTTTTAGGTGTGTACTTATAGATTGTGACACGACTGTTACGCTGCTTCAAACCAGAACATTGTATCTCTTCTCGTTCCGAAGTTATTAGCGACCTTAGAACGCCATCAGACAGAGCTCACATGTAGCGTTAGGCGGAAACTGACTTTCAAAAGTGATTGTTTTTTAGGTGTGTACTTATAGATTGTGACACGACTGTTACGCTGCTTCAAACCAGAACATTGTATCTCTTCTCGTTCCGAAGTTATTAGCGACCTTAGAACGCCATCAGACAGAGCTCACATGTAGCGTTAGGCGGAAACTGACTTTCAAAAGTGATTGTTTTTTAGGTGTGTACTTATAGATTGTGACACGACTGTTACGCTGCTTCAAACCAGAACATTGTATCTCTTCTCGTTCCGAAGTTATTAGCGACCTTAGAACGCCATCAGACAGAGCTCACATGTAGCGTTAGTCGGAAACTGACTTTCAAAAGTGATTGTTTTTTAGGTGTGTACTTATAGATTGTGACACGACTGTTACGCTGCTTCAAACCAGAACATTGTATCTCTTCTCGTTCCGAAGTTATTAGCGACCTTAGAACGCCATCAGACAGAGCTCACATGTAGCGTTAGGCGGAAACTGACTTTCAAAAGTGATTGTTTTTTAGGTGTGTACTTATAGATTGTGACACGACTGTTACGCTGCTTCAAACCAGAACATTGTATCTCTTCTCGTTCCGAAGTTATTAGCGACCTTAGAACGCCATCAGACAGAGCTCACATGTAGCGTTAGGCGGAAACTGACTTTCAAAAGTGATTGTTTTTTAGGTGTGTACTTATAGATTGTGACACGACTGTTACGCTGCTTCAAACCAGAACATTGTATCTCTTCTCGTTCCGAAGTTATTAGCGACCTTAGAACGCCATCAGACAGAGCTCACATGTAGCGTTAGTCGGAAACTGACTTTCAAAAGTGATTGTTTTTTAGGTGTGTACTTATAGATTGTGACACGACTGTTACGCTGCTTCAAACCAGAACATTGTATCTCTTCTCGTTCCGAAGTTATTAGCGACCTTAGAACGCCATCAGACAGAGCTCACATGTAGCGTTAGTCGGAAACTGACTTTCAAAAGTGATTGTTTTTTAGGTGTGTACTTATAGATTGTGACACGACTGTTACGCTGCTTCAAACCAGAACATTGTATCTCTTCTCGTTCCGAAGTTATTAGCGACCTTAGAACGCCATCAGACAGAGCTCACATGTAGCGTTAGTCGGAAACTGACTTTCAAAAGTGATTGTTTTTTAGGTGTGTACTTATAGATTGTGACACGACTGTTACGCTGCTTCAAACCAGAACATTGTATCTCTTCTCGTTCCGAAGTTATTAGCGACCTTAGAACGCCATCAGACAGAGCTCACATGTAGCGTTAGTCGGAAACTGACTTTCAAAAGTGATTGTTTTTTAGGTGTGTACTTATAGATTGTGACACGACTGTTACGCTGCTTCAAACCAGAACATTGTATCTCTTCTCGTTCCGAAGTTATTAGCGACCTTAGAACGCCATCAGACAGAGCTCACATGTAGCGTTAGTCGGAAACTGACTTTCAGACAGAGCCCACATGTAGCGTTAGGCGGAAACTGACTTTCAAAAGTGATTGTTTTTTAGGTGTGTACTTATAGATTGTGACACGACTGTTACGCTGCTTCAAACCAGAACATTGTATCTCTTCTCGTTCCGAAGTTATTAGCGACCTTAGAACGCCATCAGACAGAGCTCACATGTAGCGTTAGGCGGAAACTGACTTTCAAAAGTGATTGTTTTTTAGGTGTGTGCTTATAGATTGTGACACGACTGTTACGCTGCTTCAAACCAGAACATTGTATCTCTTCTCGTTCCGAAGTTATTAGCGACCTTAGAACGCCATCAGACAGAGCTCACATGTAGCGTTAGGCGGAAACTGACTTTCAAAAGTGATTGTTTTTTAGGTGTGTACTTATAGATTGTGACACGACTGTTACGCTGCTTCAAACCAGAACATTGTATCTCTTCTCGTTCTGAAGTTATTAGCGACCTTAGAACGCCATCAGACAGAGCTCACATGTAGCGTTAGGCGGAAACTGACTTTCAAAAGTGATTGTTTTTTAGGTGTGTACTTATAGATTGTGACACGACTGTTACGCTGCTTCAAACCAGAACATTGTATCTCTTCTCGTTCCAAGTTATTAGCGACCTTAGAACGCCATCAGACAGAGCCCACATGTAGCGCTAGGCGGAAACTGACTTTCAAAAGTGATTGTTTTTTAGGTGTGTAATAAGAGATTGTGACACGACTGTTACGCTGCTTCAAACCAGAACATTGTATCTCTTCTCGTTCCGAAGTTATTAGCGACCTTAGAACGCCATCAGACAGAGCTCACATGTAGCGTTAGGCGGAAACTGACTTTCAAAAGTGATTGTTTTTTAGGTGTGTACTTATAGATTGTGACACGACTGTTACGCTGCTTCAAACCAGAACATTGTATCTCTTCTCGTTCCGAAGTTATTAGCGACCTTAGAACGCCATCAGACAGAGCTCACATGTAGCGTTAGGCGGAAACTGACTTTCAAAAGTGATTGTTGTTTAGGTGTGTACTTATAGATTGTGACACGACTGTTACGCTGCTTCAAACCAGAACATTGTATCTCTTCTCGTTCCGAAGTTATTAGCGACCTTAGAACGCCATCAGACAGAGCTCACATGTAGCGTTAGGCGGAAACTGACTTTCAAAAGTGATTGTTTTTTAGGCGTGTTCTTATAGATTGTGACACGACTGTTACGCTGCTTCAAACCAGAACATTGTATCTCTTCTCGTTCCGAAGTTATTAGCGACCTTAGAACGCCATCAGACAGAGCCCACATGTAGCGTTAGGCGGAAACTGACTTTCAAAAGTGATTGTTTTTTAGGTGTGTACTTATAGATTGTGACACGACTGTTACGCTGCTTCAAACCAGAACATTGTATCTCTTCTCGTTCCGAAGTTATTAGCGACCTTAGAACGCCATCAGACAGAGCTCACATGTAGCGTTAAGGCGGAAACTGACTTTCAAAAGTGATTGTTTTTTAGGTGTGCTTGTAGATTGTGACACGACTGTTACGCTGCTTCAAACCAGAACATTGTATCTCTTCTCGTTCCGAAGTTATTAGCGACCTTAGAACGCCATCAGACAGAGCTCACATGTAGCGTTAGGCGGAAACTGACTTTCAAAAGTGATTGTTTTTTAGGTGTGTACTTATAGATTGTGACACGACTGTTACGCTGCTTCAAACCAGAAAATTGTATCTCTTCTCGTTCCGAAGTTATTAGCGACCTTAGAACGCCATCAGACAGAGCTCACATGTAGCGTTAGGCGGAAACTGACTTTCAAAAGTGATTGTTTTTTAGGTGTGTACTTATAGATTGTGACACGACTGTTACGCTGCTTCAAACCAGAACATTGTATCTCTTCTCGTTCCGAAGTTATTAGCGACCTTAGAACGCCATCAGACAGAGCTCACATGTAGCGTTAGGCGGAAACTGACTTTCAAAAGTGATTGTTTTTTAGGTGTACTTATAGATTGTGACACGACTGTTACGCTGCTTCAA
Organism: Dermolepida albohirtum; assembly: GCA_031893035.1. NCBI lineage: Eukaryota > Metazoa > Arthropoda > Insecta > Coleoptera > Scarabaeidae > Dermolepida > Dermolepida albohirtum. The sequence continues at coordinate 989 of JAVIWB010000167.1, read as the reverse complement.
ACCAGAACATTGTATCTCTTCTCGTTCCGAAGTTATTAGCGACCTTAGAACGCCATCAGACAGAGCCCACATGTAGCGTTAGGCGGAAACTGACTTTCAAAAGTGATTGTTTTTTAGGTGTGTACTTATAGATTGTGACACGACTGTTACGCTGCTTCAAACCAGAACATTGTATCTCTTCTCGTTCCGAAGTTATTAGCGACCTTAGAACGCCATCAGACAGAGCTCACATGTAGCGTTAGGCGGAAACTGACTTTCAAAAGTGATTGTTTTTTAGGTGTGTACTTATAGATTGTGACACGACTGTTACGCTGCTTCAAACCAGAACATTGTATCTCTTCTCGTTCCGAAGTTATTAGCGACCTTAGAACGCCATCAGACAGAGCTCACATGTAGCGTTAGGCGGAAACTGACTTTCAAAAGTGATTGTTTTTTAGGTGTGTACTTATAGATTGTGACACGACTGTTACGCTGCTTCAAACCAGAACATTGTATCTCTTCTCGTTCCGAAGTTATTAGCGACCTTAGAACGCCATCAGACAGAGCTCACATGTAGCGTTAGGCGGAAACTGACTTTCAAAAGTGATTGTTTTTTAGGTGTGTACTTATAGATTGTGACACGACTGTTACGCTGCTTCAAACCAGAACATTGTATCTCTTCTCGTTCCGAAGTTATTAGCGACCTTAGAACGCCATCAGACAGAGCTCACATGTAGCGTTAGGCGGAAACTGACTTTCAAAAGTGATTGTTTTTTAGGTGTGTACTTATAGATTGTGACACGACTGTTACGCTGCTTTAAACCGGAACATTGTGTCTCTTCTCGTTCCGAAGTTATTAGCGACCTTAGAACGCCATCACACAGAGCTCACATGTAGCGTTAGGCGGAAACTGACTTTCAAAAGTGATTGTTTTTTAGGTGTGTACTTATAGATTGTGACACGACTGTTACGCTGCTTCAAACCAGAACATTGTATCACTTCTCGTTCCG
>JAVIWB010000166.1:0-141434 GCA_031893035.1 Dermolepida albohirtum | reverse complement strand
GTAATTAAGGATATGAAAGCTACCGAAATAAAAGCTGTGTTACGGGAAACATTAGGTGAATCTGCTCCATCATCCGCCACAATAAGTAGATGGGTAAATGAATTTAAACATGGTAGAACAAGCTGTGTTGATGAAGCGCGCTCTGGAGCACCCAAAATCGTGACTTCTAAGGAAATGATTATAAAAATCAATAATATAATTACGCAAGATTGACAACTCAAAGTGAGAGAGATAGCAGACATGGTAAACATTTCAACAGAACGCGTACACCACATTTTAACGAAAGAATTGGGCCTTTCAAAGTTTTCGTCAAGATGGATGCCGCGATTGCTTACGACTGATCGAAAGTTCACCCGTTTGCGTATTTCCAATGAGTGTTTGGACCTTTATAAGCGGAATCCGGTTGATTTTTGTAGGCGATTTGTTACTACTATACTACTATACTACAGTACACCCGAAACTAAACAACAGTCGAAACAATGGTTAGAACGTGGTTCTGCATCTCCAAAGAAAGCGAAAACCACTTTATCGACAAACAAGGTGATGGCATCAATTTTTTGGGATTCAAAGGCCATTTTGCTCAATGATTACATTCAGAAAGGTGCCACAATAAACGGACAATATTTTGGCGGAACTTCTACAAAAATTAAATGTTGACATTCGTGCTAAACGGCCAGGATTTGCAAAGAAAAAGATTCTGTTTCACCAAGACAACGTTGCCTCGCATAACGACGAGCTTATCATCTTTATAAATGAGTATTTTGCAAGCCTTCCGGAATCGCATTTTAGAGATGGCATAAGGGCATTGGAGCACCGTTGGAATAAATGCATTGCTCTTTTAGGAGAATATATTGTAAAATGAAAATTATTTTGTAAAAATTCGTTTTTCTTTTCCATTCTCACTACTTGTCAAACTACCCTTGTATTTTACCCCACAGCTTTCTTACTTACTTTATTACAGCATTTACATTTTGTTTACATTTTATTTTAATGTATTGCTCTCACTTGTGAATTATTTTCTACTAATATATTCAAACTTGATGAATTCGTTCTATTTAAATTAGTAGATAAGATTTTAAGAAGAACTTTGTTTTACATCCACTAATAATCTTTCTTTCACTTTGACGCACATCCTAGACTCACAAAGCACTATTAATTATTAATTTTTTTTTATTGTTATTGTAATGCTAGTCCAGGACTCAATCACTTTCACCTCCAATTCATACTTACGATTACATGCTTTGTAATTAACAAGCATACATACGTCCACAAATGCTAGGGTAATAATGTTGGCGCCCTAGAACGTGAGGGTTATTAAACTAACTTGACCGCGTATGAAAGATTAAGTTATGAAAATGCAGGTCAACTACACAACTTCAAAAAGTAATACTTACATAAATTTATATATAGCTAATTCGGTAAACTTAAGGATAAAAAAAAATAGTAATTATTACAGTCGCATTTCACCCATATAATATCATCAAGTGAAATGGTTTAAGTAATCAAACATATCGTACACTTAAGTACTTAATAAAACGATTCTAGTTTTAAAAAAGTATTTTATTCTGATTCAATATTTAACACAGGAGTATCGAACAAAATGAATGCTTAAAATCTGTTATTCCATCTATTTATATTACTCCTATTTCTCTTTTTCTTAACACTTCCTGTAAACAATAAATAGTTTCTGCGGCACATAATTAGTTATACATAAGTAACATAAGCATAAGAATATTTAAATAACAAATAGAAATATACACAGTCGCCAATAATTCATCATACCATAAATATGTTGAATATACAAATATATGAATAGCTGACGGGTACATTCAACCTAATCTCGATTGATTGGTTAGTTCTTTTCTGTATATCAGACATTCAGACAAATTATATAAACATATTATTTAATCGCTTCTTTAGATTTAATCGAATATATTGTTATGGCTGGCGGCGCGACAAATGACGTAATGAACGCATGTGTCATCCTATAAACGTGTATATATTCTATTCAATTAATAAACATAAATATAGGCAATGGTTATTCGAATATATTAAATTTACAAGACCAATGAGAAATTCTAAATATGTAACTGTACGCTCGCTTGCGTCATTCCTCAAGTATAGGGGTTTTTTTATTATAAGCTGTATTACTTAAAAGTCTGAGGTTTAAAACCAATATAAAGAAAATTTTCATTAGTGTATAATCTGCTAATTTTGATGGAGCCTGTGGTTGATTAACTTAATCACTGAATGTTGATATATAATTTTCGTATTCTGTATACGTATTTCGACAACTAAGTTGTCATCATCGGCAGATAATTGCAAAGTGTCGCACCTGATAAACCACGGCGAAAAATACCCGTATGAACAAAAATTCCGCACGCGATCCGAGCCGAATACGAAAGTTAATGTGGCAAAGGGTTATATATCAACCTTCAATGATTAAGCGTATAATCTATCAAGCTTTAAAAATTAAAATAATGAGATAAACTGTAATTTGCATACTTATGTAATTTTAAAAATTGTCTTTTAGTACCAATTTGCCGAAACAAAATGAGTACAGAGACTTTTCTAAGAGAAACTAATATGTTTTTACGCGGGAGCAAACATACTCTTTCACCCCAAAAGTAAACGTGCTCATTCATTCGAAGAATAAGGAAACAATAAAAAGGAAGTTAACGCCATCGCAAATAGTATCTACCAACCATTTCTTACTGAAATAAATATTTACGATTCGCTCAACCGTTGTAATAAAACTCAAACAATTTAAATTCAAAATAACCCCAAATTTGCAATTATTCTTATTGTTTTCGATTTAGTAAATAATTGCGTTATCTTATATTCCCGCCCATATAAAAATATCGGACACTTAAGTTACAGAATCCAATGTCATTAAATCTTACGTATATGAATTATATTAGAAAAACACACAGAAACGCTCTCTCATCATCTAGAATGCTTTACTCGACTCGATAAGGTACAATTGCTTATTATTTGCAGAGAAGGGAAGTCAAATCAGAACCTGTAAATACATTTTTCCTAAGTAAGTTTTGTTTCATTTACGATTTTACTCTTCTTTTGGAGGAATGAACGCACGGAACCTTTTGTGTGAGCATTACTGCAAATCCAAGTACGACACTGTGGTTAATAGTTTGCTAATAACACCTTAGCTATCGAATCAGTATACAGAGTATGGGTAAGGAATTTTTTGCCTTTTTTGATTAATTCAGTTGACCACAGTCTCCAGCAAAATTTATTTATTTATTTTTTTAATAAGCATCTTTTTTAAACATTTGTACAATTTTACTAATTTTCGATGTAGATGTGTTAATATACTACTTATTATTAACACATGATTATAGTTTCATCTCGATTCTTTAACAATCCTTGCCGTTTTATAAATATTTTTCTTTAAAAAGAAAAATACCGAACTGAGAGATTCAAATTTCTGTATTACAAACCTATAAAGGGCTTCTAGGCACAATTCTGTAAATATGGAGTGAACAAAGTAATTGACTAAAGTTTGTATTTTAATATACACATATGATCCCCGTATATAAAGGAAAGCAATAGTACACAGAAGTAAATCTATATCATTTTCCGTTTTCCAAAGAAGAAACTGAAAAAACGCGAACCAAAACGCTGATGTAAATTTGCGCGAACACTCGGGCAAAACAAGTCTACATGTAAATATGGTAGAAACGAATCTAATATCAAGTTCAAAGCAAAACTTGAACTAATCTCGTTTTGTTCCTATATCATATACACGCATTTATATGTTATACGTATAAACAAATCGAAAGAAGAGTTGATACGATATATGCAGTCGGCTTTCAAACTGAAGGCAAACACAATACGAGAAATTGAATTCGTCGCGTGGAGTTCATTTTGTTCGGTGGTAGACTTCTCAAAACTCCATTGTGAGAGAGTTATCCACTTCGTAAAATATATAGCTATCGAGACGTTTTAAAATTTACATACGAATACACAAACAATATACATATATAAGAAAATTATTGTAAATATCATAGGCGTAGTTTACAAGATATACAAACAAGATAGGAATCGTCATATATACTATGTATGTTTTTCTAAAAGAGAGACTTTCTCCTGACAAATTAATAACAGAGAATTAAATAGACATATATATGTACGTGATATACATACATGCATCAGAGTATCACAGTGTGAGTGAGCACAGATAAGAAAACAAATAATTTAGCGAGAAATTATTTTATTCTTCATCGTATTCTCTTAGTAATTCCTTACACTTAGTCCACCGATATTCAAGTTTCTCCAGTCCTTCTGCAAAATAAGTTTTAGTAAACTGCTCGAAATATGCATTAGTTTCACTGATTACTTCCTCATTCGATCCAAATCTCTTGCCACCTAGCCAATTTTTCCGATTGAGAAAAAAGGAAAAGTCTGAGGAGCCCAAATCTGAGAAGTAAGCTGGATCCGGAAACAGCTTGAAATGTAGTTCATGAATTCTACCATTGAAATAGTCAAAACGTGCATTCATGAAGATAGTCGATAAAATGAATCCCACTTAAGTCTCAAAAGAGGAGGCGAGTATACGGTCTTCGCCTTCTTGAGAGTACTTGTGTTAGCGTCACACAATTGTTTCGATTATTGCTTCGTTGAGATGTATAATGGTGTGCCCATGTTTTATCAATCGTTATCATTCAACACAAAAAGTTTTTCAGATTATGTATTAACTTCGCTAAATTATGAGTTGAAATGCGTTCCTGTTTACGTTTATGATCTCCATTGCAAATAATTTTCGTACTTAATTCATTATGCAAAAAATCACTGAGCTATATATAAAATATAGGCCCTCCACTATTTCACGTAACCTTATTTGAGAATCATCTAGCAATATATCATAGTATAATAGTTTTTAATTAATTTCTGGAGTACACGCGTTTTTTTAGGATTTGTTCATCAAAATAATGGTCCTTCTACATTCAAATGCCAATGCCCATCGTTTTGTGTTTGCAATCGATTGAGATTGAACTACATAAAGAGACTCTAATTTTCATTACTTATTTTGTTCCCTAAAAATAAATTACTTAATCACTGATCGATTTTCTACTTTTCCCATATTTCAAAAACAAGCTGGAAGCATTTCATTTTCTATTTAAATAACAAGCCTCCTTACAGCTGGAATGAATGCACATTTTGACAGTTATCTTTTGAAGAATTGCCGATTTGGAAAATAATGGGTGTTTTCTGAGCTGCATGAGAACTATCGATATCGATAACTATGATTTGACAGCTGATAATGTCAAACTGTGTTGCTATTTCTGTTCAGTAAAGTTTGGTAAGTCATCATGAATCGTTTAACGCCAGAACAACGCTTCCAAATTTTTACGGTCAACATAATCGGCCTAATGAGCAAGCAATTCGTGCAGTTAGTAATCGTTTTCGCACTAATTTTACTCTTCTCGATTCAATACCATCAACAAGACAAAGAAATGTACGTGCCGAAGGAATATTGCTGCTGTAGAGCGAAGTATTGAAGAAGACGCCGAAATGTCGATTCGTCGCTGTTCTCAACTTATTGGCCTTTGTCCCAAACGACTATCAGTTTAGTCGCATTTTCGCTGATTGGGCTCATTTGAAACTGGTCGAAGATAAGCATTTTTATCAAAGAATTGTCTTAAGTGATGAAGTTCATTTCTGGTTAAATGGCTACATTAATAAGCAAAATTGCCGTATTTGGACGAAGACAATCCTCAAACCGTTAACGAATCACCTTACATCTATAAAAATTGACCGTTTGGTGTCGGTCCTTATTTCTTTCGAAATGAGGAAGGAGCTGCCGTTACGGTACATGGCGAGCGTTATCGAGCCATCCTGACTGAATTTTTGTTCTCAGAAATTAATCCGCTAAACACCGACGATATTTTGTTCCAAAAAGACGGCGCAAGTTGCCATATAGCGCGCTTAACAATCGATTTATTGCAAAATCAATTTGGTGACAACTTCATTTCCAGAAGTGGTCTTGTTCACTGGCCGCCCTGGACTACTTTTTATGGGGCTACGTTAAGTCGTTGGTTTATGCCGACAAACCAGCAACTCTTAAAGCACTGAATGCCAATATTCGCTGACGCCATACGGTCAGATTTATTGGAAAAATAGTCAAAAAATTGGACTGGTCGAGTGGACCATGTAACTCGTAACCGCGGCGGACATATGCCGGCAATCATATTTGAAAACTAAATGCCATAAAATTATCTACCAGATGATAATAGAATAATTTCATTCTAACACTAAATATTTCTGTCTTGTATTTATTATCATTTAAAGTTCTCAAGCTCTTAAAAAAACATCCGTTCAATGAGATTATTTTATCAATGCTGCCCTCTTTCGTACAAAAAAAACAACCCTTAATATATAAAAAAACGGCAATGCATGAGAACCAGTTATATAACAAAACTCTGATTCCAAAGTTTCTAAACAGCAATTCAGAAGTTTGAAATTTTGTAAACAAAGATATAGGTTCATCAGAGATATAATAATATATAATATTATTATTATAATAATAAATATATATAATAATAATAATATAATATAACCTAAATTTACTGCGATTCTTTAAAGATAGTAAAATGCCGAATTAACAAAAAAAAACACCAATGCAACAATTTATTGCTAACCATTTATTTCATAAATTATATTAGTATGCCGAAAGCAATAACTATAATACTTATATCATTACTATCGAAATCTACGGTTTAATGCCAAACTAACGAGTAGTACCTGACATACGATACCTGCTGCTTGCATATGTATACATATGTATATATATATATATATATATATATATATATATATATATACATAATATATATATATATATATATATATATACAACCATGCTCAGATGTATTAGACACTCCAGGTAAAAACCCTTATTCTCGGTATTATCCAAGTCTGACGGAAATTAACCGTAAAAATAGTTAATAGTATTTACAGAAATGCGTTTTTGAATACCCTAGTTAATCCCCTATTGAAAAGAATAGGTGGAAAGGGGAAATTGTGGATTTTTGAAATTTAGTGTCATTCTAGCAGTGTGTGAGCAACGTGCGTTTGTGAGTTTGTGGTAGAGATCAATTAGATTATCCTATTTTTTCACGTTGTGTCAGTTATTTGTTGAAGAAAAATGCCTAAAACACGCGAGTTGTCGGTAGGGGAACGCGCCCAAATAGTGCTACTGCATTCCCAGAAGTTATCAATTGCTGCAAATGCAAAAAAAAATATTCGCGATGTGTAGTACGTACAACCATTAGTCGCTATCAGGAGAGTGGGTCGTTTGTTAACAGACCAAAAAGTGGTAGAAAACCCTATACCTCGATTGGAGAAGACAGAATTTTACAAAGACTGGCTCTCAGTGATAGGAAAAAATCGTCGACACAGCTCGCCAGTGAGCTGAAACAGCGTTATCGCGTAACAGTTTCTGCGCAAACAGTGAGAAGGCGTCTCCAGCGTGCTGGTTTACGAGGGTGTAAAGCGCGACGTAAACCGCTTTTAATTGACGCTCATAAAAAGAAGCGGTATTTATGGGCCGAACAACATGAAAATTGGACAATCGAGAAGTGGTCGAAGATTCTTTGGTCTGATGAATCAAATATCGAGGTATGTAAGTACATCTTCATGACTAATATTCTTATCGTTGTATGCAATTCAGTCTACATGTAACATTAAACAAAATTAATCCTGTCTAAGTGCTAACTTTCTTCTTTTGCCTGGCAGCTTTGGGGACTACCTGGGACGCTATACGTTCGGCGTAGGCAAGGGGAAGCTTATGAACCACAATGTATCATTCCCACAGTAAAATTTGGAGGTGGTAGTATCATGGTTTGGGGTTGTATGTCTGCATACGGTGTTGGAGAAGTGTACCTGTGCGATGGACGGATGAATAGCCAACGCTATTTAGCCATGTTGGAGGAAGTATTAGAACCGTCTGTGCTAAAACTATTCGACCAGGATATTCCACAATACATTTTTCAGCAAGATAATGCGCCCTGCCACAAATCGGGAGCTGTAATGCGTTTATTCGAGGAAAACACAGTGGAGGTATTGGATTGGCCGCCACAAAGTCCCGATTTGTCGCCCATTAAAAATTTGTGGCGTATCTTAAAAACTAAGATCACGGAACATAAATGCCTATCAAAAGCAGAACTATCAACAAAAATTCGCGAAATATGGGCTGCAATACCACCGGCAGAGTGTTACAATTTAGTAGCAAGTATGTCTCGACGAGTGCGAGCTGTCATTAAGGTCATGGCGGAGCGACAAAATATTGATAAATTGTACTATATTACTAAATAACACTTTGTACATAATTTTCAAAACAGTTTTATTTTTCTCACCTCTCTTTTGACTAAACTATATAAACAATATATGTATGTATGTACATAAATTCGTAAGGTGTCTAATACATTTGAGCATGGTTGAATATATATATATATCGATTGAAGAATATTTATTTACGAATGAACACACTATTGAAGTTTCTGTTTTTGGTAGTCTCTTGTACAATACCAGCAAAGGCTTCGAGACATCTATGAATATTTCTATAATGATGAGTATATAATGTTAATTACTTGAAGTAAAATAAATTCCTCTGATTTAATAATTTTTATTAATCTTAGTTTAATCAACGTTTCGTATAATCGTGTTTGTGTAAGAGCTACGTTACCTTGTTATCCTTATGTCTATTGATTTCAGAATCGTAATCTCTTATCAATTATATTTTCTTTCGCTTCTCTGTGTAAATCATTAATTTGTATTATGTAACTTAGAATTAAGAGTTTACTTAAATAATTTAATATTTACTTTCTCATACCTTGTAGAATAAAAGCTTCCTTTAAATCTCATTCTTTCCTACGCCTAGTTGTTTTCGTAAATGTATTTCTATCTACAGTTTTCCATATATGTATGTGTTGTTTACATCAATAGTAACAATTTCGTCCATTCTCGTATGTATTTAAGAACTAAACTTAATTAAAGCCGAAGTTCTGAATTGATCAATTAATGTAACCATAGAAATTCGAGAAGGGATGACATGGTTCAAACTTATATAAAGAACACAAACATTTATAGAAAAGCTATAGACAGAGATGCATTTACGACAGTAATTTGCCATAAGAACGAGATTTAAAGAAATACGGGGGTGGTCTGCTATAAAAGATACAAGATATTTTTTCTTATAATTTATATTTATTTTTCTACACAGACTCCTAGTAACTCTACACACTTCTCCCAGCGATGCTCCCAACTCTTTAACCCGTCCAAACAGTACCCGGCATTTTTCTCTGCAAAATAATTGTTCACGAAGGTGATTGCCTCCTCATTTGACGAAAATCTCTGTCCCCGGTGCGCAATTTTAGATGGGAGAACAAAATGAAGTCGCTTGGGACTAGATCTAGTGAGTAAGGTGGATGGTCAAGCAGTTCAAACCCTAATTCGTGGATTTTCGCCAATGGCAACCGCTGAGGTGTGAGACGGTTGTCTTGATGAAACAGGATTTTCCTTTTCTGCAAATGTGGCCCTTTCTCCATAATTTCTGCTTTCAGCTTGTCAAGTGATAATGCGTAGCATGCTACTGTAACAGTTTTTCCTTTTTGAAGATACTCGGTTATAGATAATTCCATGACTATCCCAAAAAACAGTCGCAATCACTATCCCAGCCCAAAAAACAGCTTTGCTTTTTTTGGAGCCGGTTCCCCCTTTGCAATCCACTGTTTTGAATATATTTTTGTTTCGGACGTATAATGGTGTATCCAAGTTTCATCTACAGTAATTAGTAGGCGCCAAAACTCGGATTTATTGCGCCTAAACTACGCCAACAGAGCGTTGCAAATGTTCATTCCAACACGTTTTTTGTCTAACGCTAGGAAACGCGACACCCAACATGCGGGCAGCTTTCTCATGCCTAAATCTTGATTTAATATGTGGCAAACACGTTCTTTGGACATATTCATAGCCTTTTCTATCTCTCTCACATTAATTCGATGGTCCTCTAGCATCAATTGGTGCACTTTAGCGATGTTATCGTCAGTAGTTGCAGTTTTAGGACGTTCCGAACGTTCATCGTCTCCTAAGCTCTTACGGTCACGTTTAAATTCAGTTGCCAAAAATTTCACTGTGGTAAATGATGGTGCAGAGTTCCTGTACACAGAGTCCAACTCCTCTTTGATTTGCGTAGGCGTATTGCCTAAAAAACAAATATTTAATGACAGTTCGATACTCGACAATCACATCGACTCACTCAAATGACTGTCAAATAACAACTGCGCGTCCAAAATGGCTGAAACTTTGGTGAGTACCTGACAATAGATAAACAACTACATTCCCTAGCTTTTATTAATGAGTGCTGCCATCTTCACGTTGAGGTCGGAAACTTTTCAGACCACCCACCCTTGTAATTAAAATAAATAATTAATATACAACGTATGAAGAAGTGAATATTAAATTTTCCAAAATAAACAGTTAATTCTAGATTATATAATACAAATAAATGATATGTACAGAGGAGCGAAAGAGGGCATAATTAACAGAAATGGAACCAATAGATATAAGGATAACACAGTAAGGAAGTTCTTACACAAACACGATTAAACGAAACGTTGAATACAGCTAGGACTAATTAAATACGGAGGAGCTTATTTTACACCAAGTAATTAAAACATTTATACACTTTTCACTATAGAAATGTTAATATATATTGCATAATGTATCGTTTCGTATAACCATAATATACAAGGCATGAAAGTGATTATTAAATTTTCCAAAGCAAACAGTTAATTCTAGATTTTGTAATACAAATGAATGACATATACAGAGGTGAAAGATAAAGTATAATTATTAGAGAAAAACACGGAAGCCGATAAATATAAGGATAATAGAGTAACGAAGCTCTTACACAAACACGATTGAACGAAACGTTGAACAAAACTAAGACTGACAAAAATTACTAACTACAGAGGAACTTATTTTACACCACGTAGTTAAATAGTTAAGATTATAAGTGTTATTTCTTACTCCTACACAGCAAAACCAAGAATAAAATTCCGTTAAAGTAATAAAAGATTTAGAAAGAGAAACAGAAAAAAAACAATCAAATTATTTCAAAGATGTAATTTCAAATATATTCTCTTGTTTCGAAAGGAACTTTAAAATTCTGATCGTATCCGCGATATTCCTATCGTGCCGATCGAACTGGTTCAGTGATCCCGAAGAACGAAAATGTTTCAGCCAGGGGCAAAATACCGGGTTCATTTCCAACATTCAAAACATTTATCTAAACCATGCGCCCTTGTCAAATTTCAAATTAAAGTCCTCTGGAGTTTAACGTACACACGTATATGTATATTCATATAATACACAGGGTACGTATACAAAAAGAACAGGAAAGAGACAGAAATATATACATAGGGAGATAACAGCACTATCAGTATGCTGTAAATTTGTAAACTGTAATAAATCCAATGACATACATATATTTGTTGTTTTGTTAACCGTGAAATTACTTCCGTTCCGATCGGTGAAACGCTGGGCAAAATTCCCTACAGAATTTCAAAAGAGGAAAAGTAAAAAGTTTTATTTATATGAGGCCTCTTCTTTCGATGCAAATTAGGGCTACTATATCAATTAACACGGTTTGAATTAAATGAATTCAGGTTAAATTGAATTAATTCCGTGTTATCGCTTTAATATATATTACAGCAATAAAGCGCATATTAATATTTATAATAGTGTTGTCTTCAGCCATCTCTCTAAGAATAAAATTTTATTGTATATAAGCACTGAAAATAAAATATTCCAACAAGTAAAAATTCCTTGACAAGTTGAATATACAATACATTGAATAAATAATTTGCTATATTAATGTGGAACTGTTCGAGACTTGGATGTTATATGACTCAACTTTCTCCTTTTAATCAAAGTATAAAGTTTCTAGCAAGTACTGCTAAAAAAACCTTGTTTTCTTTAAATTTTAAACTACAGGCTTTTCATAAACATAAGTACTTTGAAGTGCCAATACTTTAACTTAGTATAACCATGGCTGGAATATGCTTCTATATTCTGGTGTCCATATTACTTTATTCAAAAGTGTCGGGTTCACGTTGTCCAGAGAAAGTTTGCTAAGTTTGTATGATATTGAGTTAATCATATATACCCGCCATGTAACTTCGATCATGCATTATTGCTATCTAGATTTAAAATGACATCTCTTCAAATCAAGATAAACGCTTTTGGCACCACCTACTTGCATAAAATATTTCATATTATATATATATATATATATATATATATATATATATATATATATATATATATATATATATATATATATAATATATATATATATATATATATATATATATCTCTTAACATTAGAATTTGAAATTGCGTCAACAAAATAGATTTTCCTTGCCATTGGCTAGAACGAGTACATAGTTGAAATCACATATACATATATACCATGACTAGCAATTTTTTAAAATATCAAGACCGATTTATATTAAAGTGTGTACGCTTCATGAATGAAACGTATTTTTCAGGTAATTTTAATTTATGGGCTTAGATTTAATTTAATTTAATTTAATTTAATATAACTGGGATTTATGTACGTTTTATATTATTAAGTTCTTATTATTCCATGTATTTTTTGTATTATCCTATAAATACACAGTCTGTCGCACAGAAAAGAAAACTTTTTTAAAATAGTAATTCTTAGTAGCGCCATCTATTAAAAAATATGCGTCGTTAAGGTAAATCTTTCACCAAAATTATGTCAAAATAACATGACATTTGCATTATTAGAAGCAGAAATTTTTCGCATAAAGTAACCGTGAGTATCTGGCATTGGTCGAAAAATGAATTTTGAACAAAGAGCAAATATCAAGTTCTGCTTTAAACTCTGAAAATCATTTACTGAAACGTTTAATTTGATGAAACAAGTGTATGGTAATGCGTGTTTATGAGTGGCATAAACGATTTAAAGGCGGTCGTACGGACATAATTGAGGACGAACATTCTGGTACAAAAAAAATCTGTGGTTACAGAAAACAACATCGAACTTGTACATGAATTTATCAGAATTGAGCCGAAATACTCATTGCGATACGTGGGAATGGAATTAAATATTTCCAAAGATTCAATTCATCGCATTTTGACACAGCATTTGGCACTGAGAAAGATTTGTGCAAAGTTTATACCACACGAGCTAACTGATTGTTTCGAATTCAACATTGTACAGACTTGATTAAAGATTTAAAAAAAGGACTACAAACGACAAATGGTACTTTAATCATCAACTATTCAGCATATTCACCGGATTTGCACCCCTGTGATTTTTATATTCTCCAAACTACATTTGCTGAAGAAAGAACAGCGTTATGCCGACGTCGAAGCTATTAAAAAGGCGTCGATCGCGATCTTGAAGGACATCTCTGAAGATGAACTTAAAAATTCATTTAACATCTTAATTAACCGTGCGAAACGTTGTATTGATGCCAAATGAATAAAATAAATGAGTTTCACCAAAATAGTAAGCTTTTATTTTATTTTAAAAATGTTTGATTTTCTCTGCTACAGACTGTGTAGAATTCAAAATCTATTGGGCAAATAAAGTATTTGATTGATTTTGATTTAAAATTTTTTAAGTGTTCAATAAACAAGCATTTTGCGTTTACTGAGTGTATTATTTCTAGGAATGTAGATTTTGGTTACCACAGATTTCATATTCATAATTCTAGAAAGCAATTAAATATGGAAAGATTCTAATGTATATCAATTTCGTACATCTTCTAGATAGACACGCGGCATAAGAAATATATGCTTTAACTGTGAAATTTCACATAATTTTAAATTATATAAATTATAAATATATTCTAATACATGCTTTATTAGGATAGAATTTTGGTTTTGATTCTGAAAATATTTGATGGAATATTTGTATTTTATTGAGGTATACCTGCAAATTTACAAAGTTGCATAGTACTGAAATAAACCACTATTTATTAGTTCCATCTAGTCATGCTTTTTTCTACTTACTTAAATGTACACTTAGTAAAAATTAAAAGTTTCTAGGAATAGTTTTATATTAAAATAAAGGATAATATATGGATATTAATGTATGTATATGAATAGACCTAACTCGAATATCACATGCCTCATGTTCTCCTGATTCGCCCACATTTCTCATTATTTAATAACTCCGAGTACACTGCAGTTCGTTTACAAGTAGTTTCAATAATAGGTAAACGAACAATATTATTTATGTTTTGTTAATCCGAAAGAAACATTCAATTATGTAAAACTATACAATGTAAACAGATTGAAACAAAAAAACGATCCAAACAATTGATCAAAAAAATAATGTAATTACCGAAGTGCAAGTCAAAAACTTATTCGCCGATTGAATTAATTATATTGGTGTGTTACACCTAGGTGTGTTACATATACAATTAATTTATCTTGTGTTCGTATTTTGAGGACACTGCTGTACATTGTGGAATTTAAATATTTACGAATAATTTTTCGAACAATTTTCGTATGACAAATTACTCTTACCGTCCTTTGGTATTTATCAGCATAAGCTTGTAATCAATACTATTGAAGGATCATAGAACTCTATAATGCATTTATTTTATTTTAGTCAATAGATCTGTACTATTATCATCATAATATTTACTTGAAGTTACTCTCAGTATTTTGTAATTAATTGCAGTAATATTGAGTCTGTCTCTTGCCCTTTCCTTTCCTTTCTTTCTCTCCTCTGTGATATTATGATATTAGCAGCGGAAAAATTAATAGCCTTGATGTTTCGACCTCTCTGCCGCTTACTAGCTTCACAGAGTTAAGAAGTGTACGATGTATGTACATATGTACATAATTTTTTTAAGTAAAGATACTACGATTGTGCTGGAAAATACTATGCTGATCGATTAATTTAACGACTTGTAGTTGGATTGTGTCAGACAAGTCGATAAACCGCGAACATGTGGTCGAAAGTTTCATGCTGGAGTAGACATTGGCGTCTTACTGGAAGGACGATTTATTCTCATTAAATAACCCAAGAAAGCGACAGTGAGGTTGGTAATTTTGTAAACTTTGTATTAAATAGTGGCTTAATTTTCCTCTTTGATTTCTTTTCTACGTCAACGGGTTTCTTCCCTATTTTTGTTCGCATTTTCATTATTTAATGAATAGATTCATGTTTATATGAAGATATTAGGTTAAGGCTTTCAGGGTAACAATACAGTGATGTTCTATTAGATCCTATTAATAGGAAACCTCCACTTTCCAAGTTTTTTCTCGAGCTAGTTTTAGCACCCTAGAGGTTAAGCAAATGGGTCGTCTAAGGTAAAAGTAAGGGGGCTTATTTTTTGTCCTACTAAACGAGGGTTTAGACATTGCAGGTGATTCTCATAGTCTACTTCTATTCAGCCTAATATTGAATAAGCCCACTAATAACATGAAAACATTACAAGGCTATGAAATATCGCTTTTTTTTAATCCAGTTGTTTTCAAAACTTCACTGTTTCATTCCCGTTCATGGGTGTCAAATTTTGATAACTCATCTATAAATTATCGTAATTGTAACCTTGGCAACCATATTCAACTTTGTCTACTGGAAACTTTTTAGGCTAACTTGAAATACATAAATACCCCTCGAATCCAATTAACTTTACTCACAATTTTCAAGACCGTGTTTGTAGAGTAATTAATTATATATTATGTAATAACATAATAGCATTCAGGTTGTAATATACATATTTCGTCTATCTATAATGTAATTAATTTAATCTTACAATTCATAAACTTACTTATCTATATTATATTTAATAATTAAGTTTTTATTTTAAAATGAACTGTAATAAATAAACAACCGCTAGAAAATAATTGCCAAAATTAATATTATTGAACGAAAATTGCATAGATTTGGCCTTTTCGTTTTAAAAACGAAAAAAATGTTGTCTAAACAAGTTATTTATATTATAAAATGATTACAAAGTGCTATTTTACTTACAATGTTAATCTATAACTAAGATTTATCCAAATTGGTTAAACCAGAAAAAAAACAGTTTATTTTTTACCCAATGTTTATTTCCTGTATTATTTGCCTTCATATATCTTGAATTAAGAAAAGAAGGAATCAGAATTAATTGATAAAACTATGTACATATAATACATTTAAATGCGTTTAAAAGGAAAAACATATATCTAGAAATACCATTTCAAATAGTAAATTTAAAAAATATATTTAATTTCAATTTATGTTTACTAAGTTTGGTTATATTCGTTCAACTGTTTATCTAAATGATGTAAGACATTAAACCAAGTATATTTATTTATATGTTTTTGAATTAAAATAATTCTTTTGATTGAAATATTTTATTTGATAGATTGTTTTAAAGGTTTCACAAAAATTTTGCTATTAATAGAAAGACAATTTTAAAATTGTATCTCTCAAAAAGTAAATGAAATAATTTTTGTGCTTTTACTTAAAGATAGATGTCTATTTTCAGAAAAATTTAATAAGATAATGTAACAAACGCTTTACTTAATATATGAAACTATAAAAAACTCTTAATTCTTAGAGGAAAATTCCAATTTTTACAGACTTCGTATATTGTATACATACTGCAGAAATTTTTGAAAAAAAATTGCGGTGAAACCGGACAACAGAGAGTTCTAGTCTCACCGGAGAGACAGGACAACAGAGTATTCTAGTCTCATCGGAGGGCAGAACGTTTTGGCAAAATGTCCGCATTATATATACAATGTAGAAAAAAAGCGGTACAAATTGGAATTTTCCAGTTTCACATAGTAATTGCTTTTACAAGTAATGAAAAGCGCCTAATTATATGCAATTAATACCTACTGTGGGTTTGCATTTCATATATTGGGTCTGGGAAAAAGTTCGTGGCGTTTTTTCAGTAAAATTCAACTGGTCCCCGCATGGCGCGTGGACGAATTCATTTAAACCGAATATGCTCCATTATTATCGACAATGTTTCGCCATTTTTTTGGTAGATCCGTGATCCCATCGGTGAAAAACTTCTGTGGTTTCTGGTCGAAAAACTGAATCAAGTAGTTTTCACAGGCTTCTTTTGAAACCAACTTAATTCCATTGAGAGAGTTCTGCAGAGATCGAAACAGATGATAGTCAGAGGGTGCTATATCCGGACTGTAAGGTGGGTGCATCAAGACTTCCCAACCAAACTCTCTCAATTTTTGACGGGTCATCAAAGAAGTGTGTGGTCGGGCGTTGTCATATTATGGAAGACAACACCTTTCCTATTAATCAATTCGGGCCGTTTTCTTTCAATCGCCTGGCGTAATCTCTCTAGTTGTGCACAGTAGAGTTGAGAATCAATCGTCTGACCAGTTGGAAGTAGCTCGTAGTGGACGATTCCCCTCCAGTCCCACCATACACACAGCATCACTTTTTTTGGCGTCAATGTTGGCTTAGCGAACGCTTGTGACGGCTCACCATCCTTTATCCACGATCTTTTACGCTTCCGATTATCGTACGTAATCCATTTTTCATCTCCGGTTATTAAACGTTTCAGAAACGGCTCGATTTCATTCCGTTTCAGCAGCGCATCGCAGATGTTAATTCGGTCCATCATGTTTTTCACGCTCAACTCATGAGGAACCCATACGTCAAGCTTTTTTTTGTAACCAGCTTTGTGTAAATGGTTCAAAACAGTTTTGTGGTCAATGCCTAGCTCCATGCCAATATCGACACTGCTGATATGCTTATCTTGTTGGACTTTTTCAAGAATTTCATCAGATTTTTCAGTGATTGGACGACCGGAGCGTGACTCATCTTTCACATTGAAATTTCCAGAACGAAAGCGAGCGAACCATTTCCGCGCAACAGATTTCGATAAAGTACCTTCACCGTACACAGCACAAATTTTATCACAAGCCTGCGCAGCGTTCTTCCCCTTATCATAATAATATTGCAGAATATAGCGAAATTTCTCATTATTCTTCTCCATTTTCAAGTGCGAATAACTTTCCAACCACTGCACCGATTACAATGTTTCTACGCTCAAACTAACGTTCGGAAGGTCATCTAAAAAACGAGCCGTCGGTGGTGTCGCTGTGACTTGTTGTTCTTTAGTTATCGGCAACCAATGCCATCTATCGGGAAAAACGCCACGAACTTTTTCCCAGACCCAATATATGTTTCCATAATACCATATCGAATGTTAGTAAGACTCGAATATCATCGTTCTCCGTAGTCGAAAGGTAAGACACATCCCGCTGAGCATGAGCCCGTGAGTTCCAATCTCATCGGAGAGCTTTTCTAAAAATTTCTGCACTACATTTATAATATTAAAATGTTAGTACATTCGTAACGTGCGTACATTCGCGTGTTTGAACGACAGGGGGAGGTACTCTTTTTTCATTATATTTATGATGTAAAAAAGCGGTAAAATTAGAATTTCGCATCGTCCATTTTTATTTTTAAAAATTAAACTAACTTAACAAATATATTTGATTTTAGTCTTTTCTATGGTTCGTATGGACAAATCCG
The DNA here is from genome assembly GCA_031893035.1 of Dermolepida albohirtum. Lineage (NCBI taxonomy): Eukaryota > Metazoa > Arthropoda > Insecta > Coleoptera > Scarabaeidae > Dermolepida > Dermolepida albohirtum. Next base: position 122,863 of record JAVIWB010000166.1, on the reverse strand, counting down.
CTAGTAATTGTTTACAGCCAAATAAAATATCATTACTTATAAACGCATTTCTATTTCTTAATGGCCAAAAGTTTGCTTGGATAATAGACATTGACCTATCCCAATAATATACGTCATCGTTAATAGAAAATTTTAGTTCGAAAATTACACTGTCGCAATTTCAGATTTCTTTTTATTGTTTTACCATTTATGTCATAATTAATAACCCACTAAATAACTAGAGCTGAGATTTACTTAATTCGTGCATATGAAAAAAAAGATCGGGGCGGATAAAATTTATTTGCAAAAATCGCATTACCTTTACGTAATAACGCAAATTTTATCTTTATATATTTATTATTTTTTAATACCTTTATATATGAATTAATAATGAAAAATATTAAGAGTGTAATAATTTTCTATTCAAGTTTCATTAATTTAGTCTTTAAATAATGTTAATATCTCTTTAAATAAATGAAACTATCAGTAATTATAAATGTATGGCATTAGTATTCTCTAAATTAACGATAGACAGAGACTTAATATCAATATATACACGTGTATAAACGCTAAATTAAATTGAGTTAATTGATTGAGTTAACGAGTATGTAATTAAATGTATGAATAATGTTCAAATTAACAGACGTAATCAACACTTTATTTAATTAAAAAAATGCTATTACACAACAACAACGAGACGAATGAAATATAATTGTAAATTTTTCATAATCCACAATAATCGTGCAGCGGTAGAAACACTCAACGTTCCAACAATTTACGGGCGGCAAACACCCAGCCATTAATTCATAAACCAAACAAGAATATTTCGTTACATTTTACGCCCGCAACGCAGAGGTAACTGAATAAAAGTTCCCAAATCTCCCTCTCCAATATTCGGGAAGCTTCATTCCATTAGTACATGTAAACCTATATTATGCGGTTCATTCACAAAAGAGTTAGAAATGCGTTGATATATATGTACATATAGTACATACGAAAATTGTTATGCTATAAGAGCAAAAAATGTAAATAATGTGTTAAACACGGAAAAAGTTTTATTATTTGCATTTAACCAGAAAGAATACGTTTATTTACATAAGATTTTAATATATGACAGATAATACTAATTAACAGAATAATAATAATGATAATATTATGCTTTATTGCCCAACAGCAAAACTCAATTACAGGTCAAAATTAATAGAAAATAGTTACATATAATTCATACATAGAGCACATATAATAAAAGCAAGTTTTTTCCCGTTTTGTTTCAGATTATGGTATTCGTTTATCTCCTTCTAGGTCTTACCCTTTTTAGGCTTCCCTCAGGTATCTTCCAAGTGATACTTTATATTTCTTTTCCATCCCTTTTTACTGTAGCAGCCACGCCAGTCTAATCTTCAATAAAAAGGTGTAGTTTTCTACAACTCGACCATCTATTTTTAATTCTCTTCACCGAAAATTCTTCGAAAAATTTTCTTTTACCATGTCTTTAATTTCTGCTGAATTTCCTTGGTCCCATGTTTCAGAATCGTCCATCTTATACTGTACATTAGGTTGTTATAGAAATAATGCTATATTTTCCTTACTTTTACTTTTACAGACACATTAAGTAATCAATTATTTCTTAACAAATGTATTGTAAGCTTATTGTATCATTTTCGCTTCTAGAAAATTTACTTATTTATATTTATCTTTAAGTATATAACTATGTCTTATAATACACAATATTGAAGCAGTACAAAAATTTCGTGATGGTGAATTTAACCTTTAAAATAAAGGGGCTCATTGGCCTTTCCACCGTCGACGGAGACGAATTGGAGGCGACTAACGAAGGTAAAGCCCTGAAAGCTACATAAAATACTGCGCAGAAAGTGACTAAATTGATTCACTATAATTTCTTCAATTCTGGAAAAGTCGTTACGGTAGAGTAAATTGATAAATAACACGAAGAACGGTAGTGTATTCGTCTGGCATAGATAAACAAAAACGATGACGACGCTGGATCTACGTCGCGTAAATGACGTTGCAAACTCTAAACAAATCAGGCTACGAAGCTTTGCCTGATCCACTCTACCCATCAGACTTTCCCATATTGCTTACCACTCAGAATGCCTTCAAAGAATCCACTGGCTTCAGAATTTCCGACTTTTATAATACTACTTTCGCAACAACGCACGTACTCACTTTATAATAGCTTAGGTAAAACTTAGACTCCAAAAAAGCACGGTTTGTATAAAAGTCACGCTGTATCTCAATGCCATCTTCAACCACTGCCCCGCGAGTCCACCTCAAACACTCGACTCCCGCAGTAGCAATCTTAACCGTCACTGGTGGGACAGTGCGATATGCGGACATATCGCCTCTCAGCAGTGATTTAGTGGGTCAAGTTCCGATTCGTGGGTCAAGGCCCAATTTTATATATATATATATATATATATATATATATTTTACGTGGTAACACCTGTCCGTGAAAACACATTCACCACAACCTCCTATGTTTTTCAGGTACCATCGGCACTCTACAAATGGAAAGGGGACCTACCTAAATCCCTACTGACTCTGCATATTAGTACCCGAGCAGCTGCTGATCCAGTGAGGGAAAACACTTCTAGCCTTCATGGGCTTATAGCCGCTGCCTCCACGAATCCTCAAACAGTTAAACCCGGATTCTAAGAGGGACCTTCGACTCTTGCGGTACAAGTCTTGACAATTACCAGTGATACGGTTAGACATGCAACCATATTTGCCAATTTATATAAATTGTCGAAATGTTCGAATGAATAAAACTCTCTAAACTTCTACTCGTAGTCTTTATTCAGTACATTGCTGTATTTTAAATTTATCTGATTCGATACATATGTCAACTATATTTTCTCGGTCTGCTTTCACTAATGGATGAGAAGGAACAATTAATTGTATAGTACATACTTCACCAAACTACATACAATGCCTTTGGAGACCACTTAAGATCTTCGAGAGTATTTAAAAATTAGTACTGCACATTGTATAATATCCAATTTCCATTTTATGTCTCTAATTAGTTCGCGATTATTTCGTATCAGGCACAAAGCGCGCACAATTGAATCCATTTATTTTTCAAAGAATCGAAATTTTTAACTTTACCTAACACCTATGTGGTATATATATGTATATATATATATATATATATATCACAGGGTGCTAGATCAAGTCTGTACGGCGGATGGCTCATCAACTCAATGTTTTGCCCGGTCAAATATTCAATTGTTTGAACCGACCTGTGAAAGCTCGTATTGTCATAGTGGAGAATGATCTGTCGTTTTCGGTTTGCTTTCCCTTTTTCTTCAAAATTTTTTGGCAAACAAATAGTTGTGTACCATTCGGAATTGACCACTCTACAACTCTCTACAGGCACGGTTGCAACGGAACCGGTTTTTCCGAAAGAACAGGCGACCATTTGTTTTGATGTGTTTCGAGTGCGAACAACTTTCGTTGGTTTTAGCTCATCTTGGAATACCCACACAGTCGACTGCTGTTTATTATCGGACTCATATGTATAGATCCAAAATTCATCACCTGTGGCAACTTTATAAATGTTCTTTGAAGTACCGCCATTATAGTTTTTGTGCATTTCTTGGTACCAACCGACGCGAGGCCTCTTGAGCGGTTGTCATATTATGTGGTAACCAACGTGAACGTAACTTCTTAACGGCTAAATGTTCATGCAGGATCTTATGCACGCTGGTGTTACTAATACCTAGAGATGTTTCGATCTCACGGTATGTCATATGAGGGTCTTGCATTATCAATTCAGACACTGCATTAATGGTTTCCGACACAACAACATTTGTGGGACGACTTTCACGAAATTCATCGTCCAAAGAACGCCGTCCAAGTTTGAATTCACTATACCAACGATATACTGTAGTTTTCGATGGTGCTTCATCACCATATAGAGAATTCAGCTCATCAATGCATTCGTGTTGAGATAAACCACGCCGAAAGTTATGAAAAATAATTGCACGAAAATGTTCGCGAGCTAATTCTATTTTTTTGCTGACATAAAATTTTCAAGTTATTATCAACAATAAAAATAGCGACCGGATAATAAAACTATCAAGGTAAACATATTGTCAAAAATAAGAAACTTCACGATACAATCATCAATCAGACAATCAGATCGGAGGCAACACAGTTCCCGAAATATAAACGACTACCTACACACACAACATATACAACCATGCTCAGATGTATTAGACACCCCAGGTAAAAACCCTTGTTCTCGGTATTATCCAAGTCTGACGGAAATTAACCGTAAAAATAGTTAATGGTATTTACAGAATGGCGTTTTTGAATACCCTAGTTAATCCCCTATTGAAAAGAATAGGTGGAAAGGGGAAATTGTGGATTTTAGAAATTTAGTGTCATTCTAGCAGTGTGTGAGCAACGTGCGTTTGTGAGTTTGTGGTAGAGATCAATTAGATTATCCTATTTTTTCACGTTGTGTCAGTTATTTGTTGAAGAAAAATGCCTAAAACACGCGAGTTGTCGGTAGGGGAACGCGCCCAAATAGTGCTACTGCATTTCCAGAAGTTATCAATAGCTGCAATTGCAAAAAAAAATGTTCGCGATGTGCAGTCCGTACAACCATTAGTCGCTATCAGGAGAGTGGGTCGTTTGTTAACAGACCAAAAAGTGGTAGAAAGCCCTATACCTCGATTGGAGAAGACAGAATTTTACAAAGACTGGCTCTCAGTGATAGGAAAAAATCGTCGAAACAGCTCGCCAGTGAGCTGAAACAGCGTTATCGCGTAACAGTTTCTGCGCAAACAGTGAGAAGGCGTCTCCAGCGTGCTGGTTTACGAGTGTGTAAAGCGCGACGTAAACCGCTTTTAACTGACGCTCATAAAAAGAAGCGGTATTTATGGGCCAAACAACATGAAAATTGGACAATCGAGAACTGATCGAAGATTCTTTGGTCTGATGAATCGAATATCGAGGTATGTAAGTACATCTTCATGACTAAGATTCTTAACGTTGTATGCAATTCAGTCTACATGTAACATTAAACAAAATTAATCCTGTCTAAGTGCTAACTTTCTTCTTTTGCCTGGCAGCTTTGGGGACTACCTGGGACGCTATACGTTCGGCGTAGGCAAGGGGAAGCTTATGAACCACAATGTATCATTCCCACAGTAAAATTTGGAGGTGGTAGTATCATGGTTTGGGGTTGTATGTCTGCATACGGTGTTGGAGAAGTGTACCTGTGCGATGGACAGATGAATAGCCAACGCTATTTAGCCATGTTGGAGGAAGTATTAGAACCGTCTGTGCTAAAACTATTCGACCAGGATATTCCACAATACATTTTTCAGCAATATAATGCGCCCTGCCACAAATCGGGAGCTATAATGCGTTGGTTCGAGGAAAACACAGTGGGGGTATTGGATTGGCCGCCATAAAGTCCCGATTTGTCGCCCATTGAAAATTTGTGGAGTATCTTAAAAACTAAAATCACGGAACATAAATGCCTATCAAAAGCAGAATTATCAACAAAAATTCGCGAAATATGGGCTGCAACACCACCCGCAGAGTGTTACAATTTAGTAGCAAGTATGCCTCGACGAGTGCGAGCTGTCATTAAGGCCAAGGGCGGAGCGACAAAATATTGATAAATTGTACTATATTACTAAATAACACTTTGTACATAATTTTCACAACAGTTTTATTTTCCTCACCTCTCTTTTGTCTAAACTATATAAACTATATATGTATGTATGTACATAAATTCGTAAGGTGTCTAATACATTTGAGCATGGTTGTATATATATATATATATATATATATATATATATGTATAGTATATACATATGCATATACATATATATGTATATGTATATACTATATATATATGTATAGTATATACATATGCATATACATATATATGTATATGTATATACTATATATATATATATATATATATATATGTATAGTATATACATATGCATATACATATATATGTATATGTATATATAGGTATAATAATACTGCAAAATCTTTTAAACTGAATCTATCTACAAATATTCTTAGGGTGAGGCTATAATTTTTAAAACTTTAACGACAACAAAACTTCCTGACCTATTCCGAGGCTTCCTTCCAAGTCGTTCATCTCCGGAAACAATATTGGAAATATATTAATCAACTCCTGCATTATAAATGGACTAATTCAAATACTTTTTACCATCACAAAAAAAAACGTTTTAATAGTATAAGTGTGTTATTGAACATTTACTAATAAGATATTAGTGTTAATTTATCTTCTTTATCAGAAGAGAGAAATATGCTAAATTTAAAACATTTTAACATTCAACCTTGTCCTATTATTTTAATAAAGCAATATTTACACCTAATTTCATAATAGTTGCACAGCTTCAACTTTTAAAATTAAACCTGGGCTAATTTTTCTCAACGCAACATACGTATAGCATAGAAATTATTTCATTGTGTACAGCACACAAATTTAAACAAAGTACATACATTTTATGTTCAATTTAGAAACAATATCTCCGAATGATACTTTTAACGTGTGGATTGTTTCAAATGAACAACGTTTCGAAGTCACCGTACTACCTCTTTTTACGATTCTCTTCGCTAATTGACCTTTAAAACATTGAAGCTATGTTATTTTACGTTTGCAACGTGCACTTTATTATTTGCGAAACGTAAACATGAGAACGAAATAATCGGATTTCCTCAGCGCAACAGACAATAATCAAAATTTATAAAATTATCTATTTATTTATGTTTATGTGCGTATAGCTTTCCAGACGTTATACCGCTTTGATAAATACTCTTTTAAGGACACTGTATTCTGGCATTGCATTAATCTCTTCTCTATTTTCTATGAGAGTTTAGAGTTTAACACTCAATTAAAAAATTTGATTTTTGCCAAAATAAAAAATTTTGGATTTAACCTTTATAGAATATAAAACAGTGGTTTATGAATAATAGAAAATAAACTATTTACAACAAAATTATTCAAACTTTAGAAATATTCCATAACAATTTTTAAAAAATGTCTTCGAACATCAAAATCGTTTTTAAGACCTTATAAGATGTCAAGACACGAGTATTTGTTAATGTGCTTTTGTAAAATAAAAATATTTGTATGTTGTTTTAAACTAGCAAAATGCAAAATAACTATACGGTAAAATCATTCAATCTATAGATATTTATGCAATCAAAAGTTCACATTTTGACATCGCTTTTCAAGTTTTTTGTTCTTCCAGGAGTACGCCAAAAGAGATAGATAAATTTTGATATCGAAATTTCTGAAAAAATTGAAAATACGAAATTTTAAATTTTACCTTCATAGTGCGTAAAAGATCTAAATCAGCGAAACGCGAATTTTGCAATCCGTTCTCGCCAACAACTCCATTCAATTGAAAAGTTAATGTGCTAAAAAAGAAAATGTTGAAAAATTTTTGCTTATTGGAAGGTTTTTTTAAATAATTTGTATTTCGTAAAAATCAAAGTAAAAGTCTTAATACAAAATATTAGCTGCACCAACTGCAGAATAGCTACGAAAAAGAAATTTTTTGAATTTTTTGAATTTTTTTTTTTTTTGAATTTTTTTGAAAACGTCAGCGTTTTAGTCTTTCTTATCTATTATAATATATTTCGTCTTGGTCGTCTTCGAACACTTAGATTATTATCTAAAAAATCATTTTCATGTGCAGAAATCTAATTTACAGAATCTAGTAATACGCTAGTACGAATTAAATTAAATCGTGCAAAAAGGCAATTTAAACATGTGCGTATGCTCAAGAAAAACGAAGATGAGTATACGTTCTATAAAAGATAATCAAGAGGTCTTGCTGTAGCGCCTGCTAATTTACGTTCGCATTCGTTAGACGTATCAGGACACGTAAGCTTACACTCGCGTACATTTACCCTTATCAGGAAGCTCATTTTTGTATCTTTTCAACTTTTCTCCGACGTTCGTCTAGGGAATAAACTAAATTTGTTTGGCTACAGGAAAGATTTACTTCTCAAATCTTATTTGGGACACGTACATTGACACTTCCATAATTGCTGTACCTATGTTTCATATTCATCCCTGAGAAAATTCGAACTGACGTTGAAATCAGAATTAAAATGAATGCATGAGTTTGTATTTATTTTTTTGTGCGTGTACTTGCTAATCGCTGTTACGTTTTTGTTAGCCTAAAAGGTAAATTACGATCCGCGTAAACATAGTTCTACTGTACAATATAAATTATCTTTTGTAAAACCTGTTTCACTGTATATAATTATTTGTTCCCCTTGTTAATAATAGCGCTATTCAACGTTTTTCACCTGATATCCTTATTATTGTTCGGAGTATCCAATTTATTCACATATGTTATTTTAACTATTATTTATTCCATTATTCTCTTCAAATACATTTATTGTATATATAAACTACGCATTCGAAATTTATGTTAATTTCTTATTAAAAGCTAAATAATTTGTTTTGTTATCCTTTACTCTGACATTTTCAATTTTGGTGAGTACTTGTTTGCTCGGTTTTCCAAACATTGATTGGTTGTTGTGTGACTTGGACATAATATAGATCTTAGATTCAGTATTAGCTAAAGCCTTCTAGATGATTTAACACTGTGGCATTTTTAAGGCCATTTTGTAAGCGGAACCCTCCCTACATATCCGAATTAGTGGCTAGTTAGCGCTCTAGAATCAGGTCACCAGACCCGCCAAGGTATGGAATACGGGCCTAAATTATCACTACCAACCATAGTTAATAGGGGCATGACAGAATATATGTATGTATATACTAACTATATTCATAATTGGTAGGCAACATTTTTTTAAAAAGAAGTCTGGGTTGAAGTCCAAAATGTGAACAGTCTACTATGATTTCATAAGACCAGCTACTATTTTTGATGGTTTCCTTCATTATTTTCCAAAATGTCGCAAGAATTTTTTAATAATTTGCAGGTTACGTTTCCCAGTAGTTAGTCCTTAAATTTTCTAAATTGATTACTGAGATATTAATGGCTCTATGAAATGTCTTCACTCACTTTTGTAATGCTATTTTGGTAAGTTCATATTACAAAAGCGTAAATATAACACAATTTTTCTTAGGCCCCAGCTTAATAAGCAAAAAGATTAAAACTCTAGGATATACTAACCGGGATATTTTTCCATCATTGAATAAGAGATTTTGGTATTGCATTTGATTTTGGGTTAACATTTACTAAACATATTATTAATATCAATGATGTTTTGAGGGTAACGTCTCAATGTCAAAAGTCGTGTGAGTTCATGCATATCGTCTAAGTCCTGTTGTATAAGGGTACATTCGTGAAATATTTTTTCAGTTATTGTTTCGGCTTTATATTGCTTATAGACTGTTTTTTAATCTCGTTTGTTTAAATATCTCTTTCCATGAGTTTATTATCGTTATTGTGTAGTTTGCTTTAGTTATTTTGGGATTGTTGTCTTCATCCCTTTGTTTGGTTTCGTAACGCGTGTTCTACTTAATTTTGCGTATAGGCACGCATATCTTGCTTTGGATTTTGGAGACATGCCAAGTTATAGACATTTCGCATCAAGCTTTCACACATAAAGTACATACTTCGGTGTGTTTTATTATCAGAATTTTTGATTTAGTGAATTAGTTATCGAAATAGACTTTAACGTACTATTAAGAGCGTTGTCTGAATTCAATGCGTGTTAAAAGCTTTTCTAAATCCTTCGAATAGAAAGTATGTTTTTTATCCATCTCCATCGTTGTTCAATTTTTCTAATTTCTTCTCTTGTTGTCGATGTTTTACAGTAAGTACTGCTCAAGTACGATTTTCAGTGCAAGTACGAAATTTTAAGTACTAATTAAATACGAAATTTAAGCACTTAAAATTATAAATTTACGCCTTGAGAGCCTTCTCACATCAATTAGGTTGAGTCATAGTTGGGAAGATCGTCTACATCGCCGAATTTTCTTGTATTCATTGATTAATTTGACTATGTATTCTACAAATACTTTTTCCCAGTCCCTTTTTTACCATTTTAAGCAAGTAAAATTTTCTAAATTATATCCTTTTTCATTTATTTAAATTTGCTAAAGTACTCATTAACTAAATTAACCTTAATTTACAAATTTTGAAGCTGTCAATTTTTATTTGTAAGCAAAACTTGGCTTAGTTTCAAAAAAAATCCTCGTAAGTGCAGTAATTCAACGAAAGTTAATAATTCTAAACGCATAACAAATTCAAATGAAAAACTTAAAAGCTATCGATGATGTACATATGCATACGTTTCATTTATGCATTTGGAAACAAGACATAATGTCATTCATGAACAAACTAATGTTGTAAAGATTATTAATATCACTATTTACTGTTACTAAATGCGAGTAATAATTTAATAATAAAGAAAATGTTAAGTAGCAGCTGCACTAATTGTATACTTTGAATAAAACCCTTTACACTTTAAAATTATAGTTCTTGCTGTTACAGCATTTTTATTTTTATTTTTAACCACCAGGGAGGAAGTAGGCGCATGCGCGCAGTGAACGAAAATGAATAATGTAATGTCAATGTAGCAAGTGTTATTATTACCATTGAAACCTAAATATTAAATATACCTCATAAGTAAGACTAGTTATTCATTTACACCAATGTGAACCTCGAAGAAAACAAATACAGTCCACTCAGCGATTACATACACACGAACATATTTTTGGTCCAGACGAACCGCATACATCAGCAAAAAACAACGACACGTACATACGATCACGATAAAGAAGCAGCAAAAAACATTGGTGAGTCCTTTTTTCCTTACATATTTAATATCCTCATATAAAATTCAATCTGAATCGAGCAATCTTATTCATAAAATAAATACACTCATTTACGTATATATACAAAACACAAAATGACAGAAGAAGACGAGATAAGAGAATTAAGACAAAGTCGGGGTATATTAAAAGGCCATTTAACGAGATTCAAACATTTTTTAGAAAGCAGTGACAACATAAATGATCAATACCTAGTTAAATTAAGGTTAGAAAAACTTGAAAAACATTTCGAAACATTCGAAGAGGTGCAAACGAAATTAGAAATCATTGATATAACAGAAGAAGCGGAGCGGCAAGAAATAGAAGATAGTTTTTTTGAGCTTATCAGCAAGGCTAGATCAATTATTAATGCAAATGCACAAAGTGTTAATCAAAACAGTACAAGTTCAATTTCATCAAATACTAATAATACGGGTGATCCGACAGCAAATTTAAGATTGCCAACAATCAGTTTACCGGTATTTGTGGGAAATTACGATGGTTGGTTACCGTTCCATGACGCTTTTAAACAACTTATTCATGATAATGTGAATTTAACAGATATTCAAAAATTTTACTATTTGAAATCTTGTCTAAAAAATGAGGCGTTACGGTTAGTGCAAGCGTATGTAATTTCATCAGACAACTATGCAATTGTATGGGAATTACTTAAAAAACGATATGAAAACAAACGTATTATAATTAATAATCATCTCAAACAGCTGTTCGAATTACCATCGGTAACAAAAGACTCGCCTGTATTATTGAGACAACTAACTGACACAGTTTATTATCATGTATCAGCTTTAAACAAGTTGCAATTACCAACAAAAGAATGGGATGTATTATTAATATATATAATTACATCAAAATTAGACGCAATAACTAATCGCGAATGGGAAAATTCTCTAGACGACGAAGGGTCTATACCAACTTTTGATGAATTAAGTAAGTTTTTAAACAAAAAATGCTTTACATTAGAGACAACAAGCAAAAAATACCCTCAAAGAACACAAAAGTCGCGTTCACCAAGTTTTATTAAAAACCAATCGAGCAATTATAACAAAGATTATAAGTACACATATGCAGAACAAAACTTTGCCATGACAGAATACAATCAGGACAGGAGTTGCCAATATTGTAAACAAAATCATTACATTTATGCATGTCCGGAATTTATGAAATTAAACGCGAAAGAAAAATACAATCAAGTAAAAAGGTTGTATTTATGTACCAATTGTTTACGTTCAGGGCATTCACAGCGAGATTGCAGGTCAGGAAAATGCAAAAAATGCGGGTTGGCTCACAATACTTTATTACATAATCAAGAATATCGTAAACGCTTTAATACACATTCAACAAATTCGGATCAAAATAATGATACAAATTTACAAAACGAAACGGAGTCAAATGAACTTGCTATTCAAACCAATAGCTCACATACACGAAACAAAACGCACACGCATGGATCCACAGAACTTTGCCATTTGACTGCAACAACAAATATTGACCAAAGGAAATCAGAAAATCAACAATCACTTCAAATTGCACATAGTAGTTCAAATCGTAATTTAGTTTTACTTTCAACGGCACAAATCTTAATTTATGATGACCTAGGAAGGGCTCATACATGTAGAGCATTATTAGATTCAGGGAGTCAGAGCAATATAATGACAAAATCATTGTGTACTAAACTAAGGTTAAAACACGAAGATATTCATATTCCAATAGCAGGGATAAATCAGAAATTAACCACAGTTACCCAGAAAACAAAAACAATTATCGAATCACGGGACAACAAGTTTAAGGCAACTTTAACATTTTTAATTTTACCAACTATCACCGAGAATTTGCCCCCCGTTGGATTTGATAAATATACATTAGATTATCCAAAAGACATCATGTTAGCTGATCCTAATTTTGATAAGTCAGGTACCATAGATGTCTTAATAGGTGCAAGCTTATTTTATGAATTACTTCTTGCTAATCAGTATAAACTAGGAGAAAATAAACCTGTATTTCAAGAAACGCTCTTAGGCTGGGTAGTTACGGGTAATATTAACATACCATCGAAGGCAAGCAAAAAACGAATTTGCAATTTTACAACAGAAATTTCAAATGAAACTCTAGAGGAGAATTTGACAAGATTCTGGCAGTTAGAAGAAATTCCACAGAAACGTTTTTTATCACCTACTGAACAACTGTGTGAGCAACATTTTTCTGAAACCACAACGCGAGACGCAAATGGACGTTTTGTGGTCAGATTGCCCTTTTTAGAAAAGATTGCTAACTTAGGGAACTCAAAGGCGATGGCATTCAAACGATTTTATTCATTGGAAGCTAAATTTCGCAAGGACACAACCTTAAAGGCTAATTATGTAGAATTCATGAATGAATACGAACAATTAAACCACATGACGAGGCAACAACGCGTCAATGTAGAAACTGAACAAATGCAACCGTCATATATATTACCACATCATGCAGTATTCAAATCAAGTAGTACTACTGCCAAATGCAGAGTAGTATTCGATGCATCGGCAAAAACAGATTTGAACATTTCATTAAACGATACATTATTGATAGGACCCACAGTACAGGATGATTTATTTGCTATAGTCTTACGATTAAGATTGCATAGTTTTGTACTTAGTGCAGACATACAAATGATGTACCGGCAAATATTGATTCATCCAGATGATCGTAAATATCAACAGATCTTGTGGAGAGCTAATGATTATCAAGCAATACATTTATATAATTTAAATACAGTCACATATGGTACAGCAAGTGCACCTTATTTGGCAACAAGAGTACTCAGACAATTAGCCGTGGATTGTCAAGATAAATATCCACGTACCTGTGAACTAATTAGAAATTCATTTTACATGGACGACTTACTCGTTAGTGTGAATTCCAGAGTGGAGGCATTAGAAATATACAAGGAAATTTCTTATATATTAGGAACAGCAGGATTCCATTTAAGGAAATGGTTTTCAAATGATAAGGAGATTTTAAACAAAATAACAGAAGATAGCAACAACACAGAGACAATTATTGAAATTCGTGATAATAGAGACTTGAAAACCCTGGGACTCTCATGGATTTCAGAACCAGATACGCTAAATTATGCAATAAATTTAGAAATGAAACATAAATATGTTACAAAAAGATTAGTTTTAGCTACCATTTCTAGAATATTTGACCCACTTGGATTAATAGGTCCCGCAATAATAAGAGCAAAATTATTTATGCAACAATTATGGAAGCTACAAATCGCATGGGACGAAGAACTAGATCCGGAATTGGGAAAACTTTGGTTAACATTTCTAGAAGAGATGCAGCACATAAATCAAGTCATTATTAAAAGGCAAGTATTATGTTACCAACCAGAATTTATTGAATTGCATGGATTTTGTGATTCGTCGGAAAGAGCTTACGGAGCATGTATTTATTTAATGTCAGGAAATGCTAAAGGTGAAAAATGTTCCAATCTCTTATGTGCTAAGTCCAAGGTGGCTCCACAGAAAAAATGTACGCTACCACGATTAGAACTGTTAGCAGCAGTATTACTAGCAAAATTAGTAGATGTTATAAGACGTACATTGAACATTCAATTAACCCAGACAATACTTTACAGTGATACCACGATTGTTTTGGCATGGTTACAAATTGACCCGTGTCAGTTGAAGACGTTTGTAGCTAATCGTGTAACAACCATAAGAGAATTATCGAATGTAACCGAATGGAAACACGTTCCTTCAGAACTTAATCCCGCAGATATTATTTCCAGAGGTCTTAATGCTTTGGAGATACAGGATTCAAAACTTTGGTGGCATGGACCAGATTTTATAATAACCAATGATTTAAATCACGAACAAGATATGATAGATTTTGAATTCTTACCTGACACTAAGAAATCAGTAATTAGTTTAGCAGCTGTTGATAAACCCAATGGTGACCTATTTAACAAATATTCGAGTTTAAGCAAATTACAACGTATAGTTGCCTATTGTATGCGATTTAAACGTGCGACACTAGATAAAGCAAGGTTTAAATCACAGAAACTTTCATCAGATGAATTAGAATGCTCATTGAAAAGAATAGTTAAGTTAACTCAACAGGAGGTATTTGCTAATGAGATTTATTCGTTATCACATAAACGAGCATTGAAACCTAGTAGTAAAATATTGAATTTGAATCCATTTCTAGATGAAGTCGGATTATTACGCGTCGGCGGAAGATTAAGGCATTCCAATTTAGACTTCGCTCAAAAACATCCAATTATAATACCTAAAAATCATAAATTAACAAAATTGATTATCACAAAATACCACTGGGAACATTTACACGCTGGTGCACAAAATTTATTATCCATAATAAGATTAGAATTCTGGCCTCTCAAAGGCAAATCAACAGTTAAGGGAGTTCTCCGAACTTGCACCAAATGTTTTAAAATTAATCCAAAACCTACTAAATTCCTAATGGGTGATTTACCCAGCTCACGGGTATTGCCCTGCAGGCCTTTCTCAAAATGCGGCGTAGATTACGCTGGTCCTATTTTAATCAAGGACAGAAGCTTACGAAATGCAAGGCTAGTCAAGGCATACCTTTGCATATTTGTATGTTTTGCTACGCGTGCAAATCACATTGAATTAGTCAGTAATCTCACAACCGAGAGTTTTTTGAATGCACTCAAAGATTTATAGCTCGTAGAGGAAAACCGTCCGTAATTCATTCGGGCAATGGTCTGAACTTTGTTGGTGCGAATAACCATTTCATTGAATTGTACCAATTAATAAATGATAAATGCCACAACGACAAAATTCACAATTTTTTAGCTAATGATAAAATTAAATGGGTGTTCATTCCTCCCAGATCAGCTCATGTAGGAGGTTTATGGGAAGCGAGTGTAAAGTCGACTAAATTTCACTTACGGAGAATATTGGAAAGGGCCGCTTTGACTTATGAAGAGTTAAATACGATACTCATTCAGATTGAAGCTTGTTTAAACTCCAGACCTCTGTCCCCTTTATCCAATGATCCCGACGACTTTTTACTTTTAACTCCTGCTCACTTTTTAATTGGAGAATCATTAGCTGCTGCACCACAAGAAGATGTTCAAGATCAACAGATTAACCGACTTACTAGGTACCAACGCCTACAACAATTAACTCAACATTTCTGGAAAAGGTGGTCGCGTGAATATTTAACCGAACTACAGAAGAGATCCAAATGGAAGACGAATTCACATCCATCACTTCAGGAAGGCACACTGGTCATCTTGAAAGAAGATAATTTGTCCCCACTACACTGGCCCATGGCGAGGATCATCAAACTCCATCCAGGATTAGACAACATCACTCGTGTAGTGTCTGTGAAAACGCCTAGTGGTAAAGTGTTTCAACGCCCAGTGTCGAAAATATGTATTATCCCCCTTGAGAAAAATAATGACTAGTTGGACTTATAATGAACTGTACTATTATTTTATATCCTATATGTCAGAACAATATTTTTACCATTTTTACTAATATTGAAAGCTACCTTTCAAGGTGGGCGGCATATGTTACAGCATTTTTATTTTTATTTTTAACCACCAGGGAGGAAGTAGGCGCATGCGCGCAGTGAACGAAAATGAATAATGTAATGTCAATGTAGCAAGTGTTATTATTACCATTGAAACCTAAATATTAAATATACCTCATAAGTAAGACTAGTTATTCATTTACACCAATGTGAACCTCGAAGAAAACAAATACAGTCCACTCAGCGATTACATACACACGAACACTTGCCATTAGATGCACGTGTTAACAAGCTAAATTCAATCTTTTTCCAAACAGCTAAACCCGGTTTTCATTTCTATTTCTTTCCTATTAGGCAAAATTCAATTTCCTCGACTTTGATTTCCTATGCAAATATTCGTCCGTCTTATTTGTTTCGATCGTCTTATCGCTCTGTATTTGTTATTACTTTTAATCAAATTTGACTTTTAACCTTCTTAAAACGATTTCATTTCGTCGTCTTTCATGTATTTTTTTCGAACATCCTGTTTGCGATTTCCATCGTGCCATTTCGTTAACAGAAAACAGAATTTCCATTCAAATGAGAGTGTACTTATGTACTTTGTGGAAGAATGGGAGTGGAGAAACGACAAACGTCGCATACTTCTGTTTATCCTTCCTCAATGACGATACCCAAGATGAATTTCGGCATGCCGGTTTCGTGTTTATTTTACGATTCCCTCTCCGCCAGATGGAACTGGCTTCTCGGTTACGGCGCTTTTAACTTACTTCATATTGTAAGAATGCAAATCAACTCCAGATCCTGTAAGCCTCTTTTGAGACATATTGATGATTAAGAAGAGAGTGTACCCTGGGAAAATGTATTCATTGACTGTATATTGGGTATTAGTGCCGGCAATACTGGAGGGAAAATTAACGCTGACTTTTCGGTATCTCGTCGTACTTCAAATACATTTTGATCGACTTAAATGTTGAAACAATTGTATTAACAGTACTTATCATAATAATCCTGAATTAAAGGAGTCTACAATCGCAGGTAAACTTTGTTATTAAAATACACATTGAAAGTAAGACTGTATTAAATTTATGTTTAATTATTGCAAATTCTAAATTTCTTATTTAATAAATTAAGTAACTTGCCTTTCTATAATGATTCTGTATAATTCTATAATGTCGTCTTTTAATACATTAAAGATTAAAATATTCTAAATTCGATTTAGCATTTTTAAGAGCTCCTGACGTGTTTGAAAAACATGTGGAAAATCCGATTTAGAATCTGAAAGGATGAAGTGCGTCTATCTAGTCATGTGTGCACACTTAATCACGTGCACTCCTTACTACTCTTACCTTTTCGCAGTTTTACATACCACGGTGATTTCTACTATCTATATAAATGCACAGTAGAAATACTTTGAACGACGACAGTAGCCTGTAATGTGTTTCAACATTTTAAAAGTGCATTTCTGAAATTATCACATTAAGTTTTCAAATACACTAATCGAAATGATCAGCACTAAAACTATTAAAACTATTGCAATGGATTCTGAAAATAGCACAAACATTCTAATAATATGCGATAGAGGCGCTTTTCATAGAACATTAGTTCTAGCACACGACAATAGTCGTTTTCTCGAACTGCATAGCTGCAACACTATTACATATAACGTACTAGACTATCTGTCGACATCTCTGCGCTTGGGACGCTCATTCCAATCGGTGAACAAATTATAACTGAGAATTGTAAGCATTTGCGGAGCTCTTCATATCTATACTCATGACGCGTCATATTTATATCGTATGATATAATATAAAGATGCCAATGACTCTGGCACACGCAATAATGGACTGGCTCCTTGGTGGCAAGAAACTTGAATCGAAGTATGTGATAATTACTGAAACTAATGATAAGTAAATATATAAATTTGTTAAAAACTAATGAATAGACATACCATACGAGACAGACTCACTTCTAGGCCGATGCTGTTCAAAAAAAAAATTGGAATTTGGGACAACAACAATGACGTATATTACACGTGCGTTGTTTAGTTTGAATCAGCAAAGCAGCAAACATACATTAAAACGAGGAAAACATAAAGTTGATTAGTAGCGCTTTAAAGGGTGAGGATACTGAGATGACCCGAGAAGTAATACGATACATAAAGCTATTATATTAGGTGCGCAACTAAGTTCTTGCTGTTTTTTTGATGAAAATGCAACTTTATTGTGAAAAAATGTTTACAAATGAATCATTCAAAATATTGCCCATCGCTAGTGACAACTTTTTTCCATCTTTCAGGCAGAGCTCGAATACCGTCAAGTGTTCGTCTTTTGAGGCTATCCACGAATCAAGTCATTTTGAGATGTCTTCATATGATCGGAACTGCTGATTAGCCAGACCATGTACCATCGAATGGAACAAGTAATAATCGGACGGCGCAATATCTGGGGGATATGGCGGGTGGGGTAGGACCTCTCATTTGAGCGTTTCTAAGTAGGTTTTAACGGATTTGGCAACGTGAGGCCGAGCGTTGTTATGATGTAGAATCACTTTTTCGTGCCTCTGCTGGTATTGTGGCCACTTTTCGCGCAGTGCTCGGCTCAATCGCATCAATTGAGTTCGACACCGTTCCCCAGTGATGGTTTCGTTCGGTTTCAACAGCTCATAATAAATAACACCGCCCTGGTCCCACCAAATACACAGCAAAACCTTCGCAGCGTGAATATTCGGACGAACCGACGACGTAGAAGCATGACCGGGCAGTCCCCATGATTTTGTTCTCTTTAGGTTGCTGTAATGAATCCATTTTTCATCACCCGTAACGATGCGATGAAGAAAACCCTTCCTTTTTTACCGCTGGAGCAGTTGTTCACAGGCAAAAAACGACGCTCAACGTCTCTTGGCTTCAAATCATAAGAAACCCAAGTTCCTTGTTTTTGAATCATTCCTAACGCATGCAATCGCTGCGAAATGGCTTGGCGGGTAACTCCTAATGCTGACGTAAGCTCTTGTTGCGTTTGGCCTGGATCCTTATCGAGCAATGCCACCAATTCAGCGTTTTCGAAGGTTTTTGGTCTTCCTTCACGCGAACGGTCGTCAACATCGAAATCACCGTCTTTGAAGCGACGGAACCAATCACGGCACGTTATTGCACTTAGAGCAGTATCTCCGTAAACTTTTTGGAGTTCTTGACGCGCTTCAGCCGTCGTTTTCTTCGAATGAAAGAAGAAACGCAACACTTCCCGCAAATGACGATTATTTGGCACAAAATCAGACATTTTCACACAACCAAAAGTATATAATGCAAAAACAAAATCACTAATGTGTCAAAGTGGTTTGTTTACCATATGTCTAAGCTTGGTTCATGACGTTTTGGTTATGTCACAATCGACCAGCACTTATATTCCACTAGAAATAACAACACACAGTTCAAGCGTGTTGTATTTCTTTTTCCTGATATTTTACAGTTTCGTCATATATGAATTTAATTTCTTTGTTTTTTATATTTCCTTTTTCTCATATGTTTTTAGATCTGATACCTTCCTTCTTTTTCAACTTTTAAACTATTCTTGTAATATAAAAATAGAGAACTTTTCATTGTTATATGACTTAAAGAGTCTGAAAAGGTGTAGCGCCTCTTGAGATATAATTGTACTGTTTCGAAATTAACCACGATAGTGGACGCCAAAGACTGCGTCATTTATCTGTGTCCGGCTCCCAAGCTACTCGTTAGATGACAGGTAGCTGCGCCTCTGGGGAAATTACTGAACGCACTTTCGATGTTCGCTCCGGAATAAACTCGAAAAACATTCACACATTTTCGTTCGTTGAGGATTAGTTTTTTCATATGCTTATATTCTATAGAATTCGGAAGCAGTTATTTTTTTATTCGAAATGCGATTACTCGTTCATGATTTTAGATAAATATGCATATACAAACAAGGACGGTTTACTAATTATTGTGTCAAACGCAGAAGAAAACAAGTGACAGGAAACAATTCTGTCTCATTCTGTCATTGTGTTTGATAATGATAATGATCAATAACTTCAGAGAAAGATTAATTTTCCTTCTCAATCAATTTCCAGTGATTACACAATATTCTAATGTTTTTTCAACTTAGGGCACAAGACAAAATCCCTAGAGGTTATACCCGTACAACAAAAAGTCACTCTAAAATTTCGCAACGAGTACTGTGAATGTTAGCTACCAAACCACGATATTTATAACACATCCCTCTCAAAATAACTCTCAGTGAAATAAAACCGGTTGATGGCTCGGTGGTAAGATAACGGCTTATTTATTAATTAAAAATATAATAGTGTAACAGTTCAAAGTTTATTTTCATAAATTTTAATATACACTTATTCTATTATCTTTTATTTAATCAAATCTGAACTAAGAAATACTTTAGAAGTACTAAAACAAAAAGAAATTTCAAATTTTGAGTATACAAAATTAGTTCACTATTACATTGAATACATTGAATTTCATCACTTTCATTATTTTACAGTAGTTTGAAAGAGTCGATGCATATTAGAGCGATGCAAACTCCCATGACATTGAGTCAGAGTGAATTAACTAACAAACAAGCGAAAGTATATAGGCAAAGTATAATTTAATAATCAATTTTAATTCCAAATATCATTTAAGAATTCCAAAGATAATTACATTTAAACTTCACTTTTATTGTATTTAGACGTAAGCCAACGTGTGGATTAGAAAGCATTTTTTTAATCTAGTCTAAGCACATTTTTAATTGTACTCATTCTTGGTCAAATTTTATAATATATATATTGCACATTGATATATTATAATTACGAGGATAGTTTGATAAGTAGTGAGAATGACACAGAGGTGGCGCTCTAATTGGTAGAAGAAATGCACTGTAATTTAGGTTGCCTAGAATATTTACATTCCGATATTTAGATAATCGGCTGATTAGTTTTTTTTTTTGACAGCTGATTGAAAAAGAAGCAACACGTCGTTTTGTTAAAATGGAAAAAGCAGAGTATCGTGCGGTAACTAAATACAATACTTCGTAATTAAGGGTATGAAAGCTACCGAAATGAAAGATGAGTTACGGGAAACATTAGATGAATCTACTCCATCATCCGCCACAATAAGTAGATGGGTAAATAAATTTAAACGTGGTAGAACAAGCTGTGTTGATGAAGCGCGCTCTGGAGCACCCAAAATCGTGACTTCTAAGGAAATGATTATAAAAATCCATAATATTATTACTCAAGATCGACGACTCAAAGTGAGAGAGAGAGCAGACATGGTAAACATTTCAACAGAACGCGTACACCACATTTTAACGAAAGAATTGGGCCTTTCCAAGCTTTCGGCAAGATAGGTGCCGCGATTGCTTACGACTGATCAAAAGTTCACTCGTTTGCGGATTTCCAATGAGTGTTTGGACCTTTATAAGCAGAATCCGGTTGATTTTTGTTACTTGCGATGAAACTTGGATACACTACAGTACACCCGAAACTAACCAATAGTCGAAACAATGGTTAGAACGTGGTTCTGCATCTCCAAAGAAAGCGAAAACCACTTTATCGGCAAACATGGTGATGGCATCAATTTTTTGGGATTCAAAGGGTATTTTGCTCATTGATTACCTTCAGAAAGATGCCACAATAAACGGACAATATTATGCAGAACTTCTACAAAAGTTAAATGTTGAGATTCGTGCTAAACGGCCAAGAATGGCAAAGAAAAAGACTCTATTTCACCAAGACAACGCTCCCTCGCATACCAGCACAGTTGCGATGTCCAAAATCCGCAAGTTGCATTTCCAATTAGTACCGCATGCGCTTTGTTCGCCGGATCTAGCCCCTTCCGACTTCCACCTTTTTCCAAAATTTAAAACGGCACTAGGTGGAAAGAAATTTTCGTCTAACGACGAGCTTATCATCTTCGTAAATGAGTATTTTGCAAGCCTTCCGGAATCGCATTTTAGAGATGTAAATGTATTGCTCTTTTAGGAGAATATATTGAAAAATAAAAATTATTTTGTATTTAAAAAATTCATTTTTCTTTACCATTCTCACTACTTGTCAAGCTATCCTCGTATATAGGATGGAGCAAAAGAAAATAACTATCTAAACAATTTATAAAAATTTATTTACAACGAAATCAAGGAACATATAATCTCACACTGGAAAAATGGAAGTTTATTATACTCTGAAGATGGTATAACGCCAACGACCGCTATTCCCTTCAATGCATTGTTATAACTCGATTTCAAATTCTCGCACAACATTTTGAAGGACGGAAATTACATCAATCTCATTTGTAATATTCATTTTTAGCTCTTCTAGATTCTTTATCTGCATATATTTCAAATTTTAAATAATCACAAAAAAACAGTGACTGAATGAAATAGTACCATTCCCAGAAATCAACTTGTTTAGAAGGAACTATCCTAAATATCTATACCTATTCTCGCCATATGACTTGACTCATCTTGTTGAAATCAATAATAGCCAGTTTCGTTTTGAATTTTCAGAAGAGAATTTCCACAGCAATTGAACATACCAGGCAATAGTAGCAACTATTGCCGTTTGATGTTTGTCTTCAAAAAATTGTCCAATTATCCTATACGTGGAGATTGCAGACATTAAAGTTACTTTAGGGCTATGTAAAAAAATCGCTGGTGACTTTCATAGGTCCAATAGTGACAATTTCGCTTATTTATGCCATTAAAGTTATTCTCGTCACTCCTAAAAAAATTGTTTTCCATAGTTTAATTATTGTTATAAATAAAGGGGCAAAGTTCTAGTTTATTAATCCTGTCCTGATCATCTATTTCCACTTCTGATTTTGTACGGGTAAAAATTCATATTTCTTTTCATTCTTCCTATGCTTCGCTGAATTAACCTCAAAGCATGTTGAACAATATACTGTGCCTTCAAAAATGATTGAACGTGCCACTTCATTGAATCAAGGTATATAGTTACCGATTGCCGCGTGATATTATTGAACTATTCTGGTCAGAACTATGCCTAACTTCACTGTATTTGTATCCGTCACTTGCACACCTGTTTAGTATTTATAGTTTCTCCGTTTTTAACAAATTATTCAACAACAGTTCTTGTAAGAACTCCCAATTATTTTATTTTACGTTTGAAAAATCAATTGACCAACATGCCTTTCTCATTAGAAGAAAATAAGTTTATTTTGAAAGCATATTATCGAAGTGGAAACCAGGATGAAAATCAAATTTGGAAGTATTCACTTCGGTCTTGTGCAGATCAGTTTGAGGAACAATTTCCACGACATGAAGCTGTTAATTTCGAAATATTTTCGCAACATGTTCGAAGAATTGTAAAGCGTTTTGATCAAAGTGGCAACGTTTCTACGGAAAAATCATCAGGACGGCCGACTCTCCTGACTGAAGTAGTTTTGGAAGATATTCGAGAACGAATGGATGTTAGTCCGAAAAAATCAGTGTCACAACTTTCAGCACAGACAGGTTAGTTTGATCAAATTTTTGTTTATCAAATAAATATGTACCTACTTTATTTAGGTTTATCGGTTGGGACATGTCATACTGCATTGAAGAAGAAACTACATTTACACCCATACAAAATATTTGTTGTGCAGAAACTATATCCATTAGATTTTAATCGAAGAATTGAGTACTGCACATGGTTTAATGAAGTTTTAAATAATGATGATATATTAGACAAAACATTTTTCTCTGATGAGGCATGGGATCACCTTCAGGATACATAAATTCACAGAATTATAGGACATGGTCAACTGAGAATCCACATAACTTTAAGGAGACAAGTTTGCACCCCATAAAAATAGGAATTTAGGTTGCTATGTCAAGACGTAGATTAATTGGTCCAATATTTTTTAATTATACTATAAACGGTGAACGTTATAGAGAAAATATTTTACAACTATTTATTAATGAACTAGATAATGAGGAATTGCATTATGGTTTTTTCAACAAGATTCTGCTGCTGCACACTGTGGAGGTGCTACGATAACGTTTTTAAGGGAATTTTATGATAATCGTTAATAACATTTCCTCCTTGTTCACCTGATTTGACTCCCTTGGATTATTTCTTATTTGGATATGTAAAAAACAAAATCCATACGAACAGACTTCATAATATTGACGATCTGCAACAAGCAATCAAATATGAGATCAGAAATATTACTGTTGAAACGCACCACAAAGTATTTGATAACATGAAGAAGAGAGTAACTAAATGCATGGAAAACAATGGACAACATTTTGAACAATTCTTATAAATTATATTAAACATTTTTAATAAGCTGTTTGACTTATTGCAATTATTAAACTAACCTAAAACTTCCATTTTTAATCCTTTAAGCAAAATAAGCAAATCATTTAAACAGGTTGAAAATTAATAAAATATTGAATAATTAATAACTTCTTTGCAAAACATAACTTCTAAAGAGCTACTAAAATAAATTTTCTGGGTTATTTTTTTCCTATTATAAATTAGGTTAAGGCTTTTAAGTACTTTATAAACATGTCAGAATTAATAGTTCGATTCAGGTTACACGCGAGGTGGCATGATCAGTATTGCAACAAGGCGGCACGTTCAATCATTTTTGAAGGGACTGTATTTTTCGGGATTAGCGATAATTGCATTTTTTACCCTTTTTTTGTTAAATGCGCTCTACTTCGACTTCTTATCAAAAGATTTCTATGTTGTACATTTATGAAACCAAACTGAAACTGTTCTACACTGAGGACACCGTTAAACATTAAACTGTCGTCGAAAGCACCTTTGAATCACTATTACTGAATTAAATTTAATAAATTTCTCTACACAAAAGTGCGTTGTTCTGTTGATAAATGCTCTATTTCAACAACAATAACAAAAACTCCGAGGCAAGGCGTACTGCTCCAACTAAAATAAATTGTGTTAACAGATGACTTGTTTCTGTTACTAAAAAAACAAAATGGGTAATATACTTTCCCGGACTCTATTTTTTTATGCAAATTGTCTTCTAATTGGAGTTCACCTTGCTTGGACAATAAAGTACTATTAGAAAATATTTTTTGCAGTTACGAAATTATTATGAAATATTGGCGCTGTAAGCTAAGGAAAAAAGCACACGTTGGTACGTCAAAATGTTATAAATGCCGTGAAAGGTACTATTAAAAATAGAAATCGTTAATGGAGTTCCATTCTAGTTCTATTGTGTAATAATGAAACTAACTGTAATAAATCAACAGTAAACTGAATTTGATTTATGATAATGCAGCAAGAGTCCAGAACGTGCAGTAGATTGTAAGAAAATATTAGCAAAAATAAACCAAACAGGGTTGTTTTCAAAATTTTATTTACTAGGTAAATTTGATAGAGACTATGGTTGATTAACTTTATCACTTAAGGTTGATATGCAACTTCTTTCCATATTAATTTTCATATTCTGAACAAGTATTTCGATAACTAAGTTGTAATCATCTGTAGAAGTTTAAACAGTGTCCGAGGTGCGACACTGTTTAATTACCACGGCAAAAACCCACACGAAACAAATTTCGTACACTTTCTATACCGTCGAAAGCCAAAACCCACACCAAGTGCACCAATGTACGTTTGGGATACCCAAAAATTAATAAGCAAAAGGTATGATATAATTAAAGGGCTTATGACAGCATTTAAAATTATATCATTAGAAGTTTGGTGGCAAAAAAACCCTTTAAAAGGATATATTAACACAACTGCTTAATGTAGTATTTATAACCGTCATAAGATGAGACAATTCGGATATTAATTGAACAGAACTATAAATAGGTACTCTGTTTGAAAGAAATTTAAAGTTGTAATTTTCTAACTGTAATTAGAAATTAGATGTAAACTACGTGGAGAGATAGGTCCGTTCTAGTTAACCCATTAACGCCCAAATTAAAACCATGAACATTTTTAATAATTCAAGTTTTAATGTCAGTTTTAAAACACTTTTCTTAAAATATTGTGAAAGAAAAAAACGAAAAAAGAAAATTCAAATTGTGTTTTAGAGGTGTACTAAGTTTAGTACAATGGGCGCTTAGGAGTGGTATTTTGCAAAACATCCTCTTTCCAAACAAAGCGTTTTCAGGCATTTATCACATGATGTTTTCAGTCGATTTGAGCACATAACACATCTAAGTTGGCTTGGAATTTTTTGAGGGTTGAGGCCATTATTTTTTCTGTCCCCACCTTCAATTCTAGAAGACGTTTGCCTCGATTTTTTTTCCTTTTTGTCGCTAAGATATGTTCGTGCTATATGTCTGCGAAACCATAACTGATCAACACGAACATCGGGGTTTGTAATGCAGTATAATCTCCATGCGTTTGAGATAGTCATGTCTACTACGTAAGTAAACAAGACCCACCACCACTTCTTACCTTTCACTGCAACTCGGTACATTCCTATACTCTGATCCATTAGATCTACACCTCCCATGAATTTATTGTAACTTTGGAAAACATGAGGTACAGCTACATCAACTTTTTATTTCTTCATAGAACACGATCTTTAAACTTTTCCCATAGACTCTAAAGTATCGAAATTCGTCCCAATCGTGTAAACATTATTGTCCTTCCACCTAACCATAAGAATTTACTTTTCCTTATCAAAGCTATGGTCATATTCAGCTCTAGGCTTTTTACGCATATCCTTTGCTGGAATCAATAGACACCGTTTTGTTCTATTTTCGCGCAAGGTTCCAGTAGCTCTGTATCCAAGGCTTTTCAGATCTAACAGAAGGTCGTAGTTCGTAAAAAAATTGTCAAAGTAAACAGCATGTTCTTCTGGTTTTGTTGGCGCTTTAGCCAGTAAACCCTTTACAACGCGAGAGCCAAGGGGATCAGTGGTAGCCTCGGAAGTTTTTCCACAATATATATCGAATGTGTAACAATAACCATCGAAGCTGGTCAACACCCAATTACGATATCCGTATCGCACAGGCTTGCCCATTATAAATTGTTTGGCTAAATGGTGGCAAAAGTATTTCACCATTGATTCGTCAATCGATAAATTTGCGTGTAGGATTCCGAACTGACAAAAATTTTTTTGCAAAATTTCACAAAGTGGTCACATTTTGAACATCTTATCATTTGATGTCATAGCCGAAGTGTTATCTGCAAAACGAAGGTTCCTTTTAATTTCCAAGAATCTGTTTCTGCACATGCACTCTGAAACTAACGGCAAACCAAGGTCGTAATCTAAGCTCCAATATGACCTCTCACTAGGTAATTTATGATATCCGGTAAGTATAAGTATACCCAAGAAGTTACGGAGTTCGTCTTTGGTAAAGAAGCTATCGTGCCTATTATTTTGTCCGGCATATATTGTACTTTGCGATGTTATAAGCTCTAACACTTCATCGTCAAAAAGATGCTCGAAAACTTTCACTGGGGTCATGTCTTGTAAAATTTGGGAAGCATTAGCACGTCGATCTTCAATATATTTTTGATCTGGAATAGATGAAAAGGCGGAATAATAGGGAGCACATTTTCTCCAAGTTGGTGACGCAGCTCTAGATTCAAATCTTCTTCTCTTTGGCATGTTCCGTGAAGTAGATGCCGCGAATGTTCTGACGGGCTCGTCGTCATCGCTACTCCATTGATCTTCAACGGTAGCAATATGTCTGTGACTAACAACTTCTATATTACCAGGCACATCTCTAGGTAATTTATTTCCATGCAAGTCGTTGTCTTCACCTTCTTCTTCGTCGGTAATAATATCTGGATTTGGTGGTAGCATAAACACATCGTAAGTAGCGTCATTTTCACTATCTTGGTTAATTATGTCATGTATTGCTTCTTCTAACCCAAAATAGTTTTTGTTGCGTCGGTTAGCCATTTTATACCATTCGAAGTATTTTTTTTAATAATATTAATTACAAGTCGCTAGTTAAAAAAAACAACCGAAGAGCCAATGAAAGCTTTAACTCTAAGACTCAGCGCAAAAATAAAAATAACTTCACTGTACTACTCAATCTTACCTCAAACGCCTAGTGTACTAAACTTAGTACAGCAGAATTTTATATGTTATAGCACGAACAACTCAATGCGAAGTAAACAGTTTTATATAGTTTTTATTAGAATAAGATGTTATCAAGTAAATACAATGCTTTTCAACAATTTTGAAAGCCAACTGACGTAAAATAAACTAAATAAGCAATCACAACCCAACTAGAAATATATCGCTAGTATAAAACGGGGATTACCCTTATTGTTATTTTTTAGCTATGTTTCATAATAGGTACATACGTGGGATTTGTTTGTACTCTTGTTGACTGGTAAAAAGCGTTGCCAGAGTAAAAAACAACATTATTTAATTTTTACCTCCACTTTAAGTTGTGTACTATTTATAGTACAGTAGGCGTTAATGGGTTAAAGTAACTCACAAACGTTGGCTTTTGATAATTTTCGCGTTTAGGTCAAATCGAATTTAAATTAAAAGACAGTTTAAAAACATTATAAAAAAAACATATGGGAAACTTAACATTATTCTTAAACAATGTAAAGTAATTAATGTACGTAAAAGATTAATTTAAATTCTTTAAACAGCTATCAAAAAGTTTCGCTCGAAAGTGTTGAACGAATATAAATAACTCTCCTCTAGTAACATAAAAGAATGTCAAATGCACTTGCATTTAAAGCAAACCGTGTTGATGGAAACATGAGAAAAATAATATCCGGAAAACATGGAATAACAACGACGCTCACTACATTGTTAAGGTCGTTACTTTTTCCAGAACATACGCAGGGGAAAGACATTTTAAGACGTTTTCCGTTAGCAATAGAGAAACACCATCTGTATGTGATCGTGATATAAATGTGATTATGCCATGTTTCATGATACAAATAGTGCAGATAAATGCAAAAAGTCCCTTGGAAGCAGATTCAATAAGAAATTTTATTTGAAAATCAATACTATACTTTCGTGTAGTCTTGTAATTGTAAATTTATTATTTCAGAGTGAGCGGCCTTGCAACTATCTATTAAAATTTTATAATGCCTTCAATATCTATCAGTATTTGTGGAACATTGTCGTGTATCAAAGAACAGACGTCTGAAATAAACGCATAAAACTTTAATTCGTATTGTTTGTTTTTATTGTGTTGGTTATTCTTTGATTCGTATGAGTATTCTATAATTTCTTAGAAAGAATTATACAAAGAGCAAGCTAGGAAAGGAAAGTAACATAACCTACCAGTAGCTTAAGGAAATGACGTAACTATATTATAGAACGGCAGAAAACAAATAGATACAGAAGCAACAAAATCAGTGCTTATGGGCTTCCGTACTGGAACCGCGTCACTTGTATATCTGCCTACGCAGAGTTACAAGTGACGCAATACCAGCCCGGGAGCCCAGAAGCAGATAGCATTGACCACGACCGCGGAAGTCTACGTACCAGATTAACACAATATGATTTGGAAATGCATCATGAAATACATTGCTCAAAACAATTAACAACTAGTCTATATACAAACGGTACTAGGAAAGTTTTGCAATACAGCTTTGTTTATTTAATTTTTTCAAAGTAATTTCCTCTACACTCCATACATCTCTCCATCCTCCAAAACCAATCTTTAAACCAGTTCTGCCAAGTTTCACTAGTGAGTCAAGCACACTCGTTGTCCCAAACCCGCAGAAGATCCTCATCGCTGGAAAACCGCCTCCCTTTTAGCATCATTTTCACATGCGGGAACAGTGCAAAGTCGCAGGGAGCACAATCTGGACTGTAGGAAGGGTGCTCGAGAGGTTTCAATCCTCTCGTAGTCCAATATTCGGTGCAGGCTTTGGCGCGGTGAGCTGGAGCATTATTGTGATGAAGAAACCAGGTGTCGATTATTGACTTTGGCCGCAGGTTCTTCATAGATCCAATTACTTTAGGCAGGCACTGTTCAGTATACGACTTAGCTGTGACTGTCTTCTGTGTGTCCAAAACGACCCGTTCCACAATTCCGCTCGATTTGAAAAATACAGCTACCATTTTCTTCTTTACAGATCGGGATTTTCTGACAACTGCGGGTGTGTCCTCATCATCAAAAACCCAAACTTTGTTTTAAGCTTCGGTCGGCACATCGTAATAGTACAGCCAAGTCTCGTCACCTGTCACGATGTTGTCCACATACCGAGATTGTCCCTTATTAAACTTCTTTAGCATCTCCCGGCACCAAGTCACACGTCGTGTCATCTGCTCTTCAGTCAGTCGATGCGGCACCCAGAGAGAACAAAGCTTCTTCACGTGCAAATGATGATGCAGAATCGAACGAATTGCTGCTGCATTTAGGCCTGCAGTACCCTCTATCTGTTGGTAAGTCACTCGCCTGTCCTCGATCAACATTTTTCTCACAGTAGTAACGTTTTCCTCCGTAACTGACGTTCGTGGCCTTCCCGGCCCCTCTGCATCCTCCACAGTTAAATTTCGCCTTTGGAATTCTCTATAGCACCTGAATTACGTTGTGCGATGTAGACAAACATCACCTAGTGCAAGGGACATTTCTTCGAAGCACTGGTCTATGTTTAAACTACGCACGAAATTATAACGCAAAACTGCCCTTATCTCATTTCGTGACCACGATGCCATCGCAAACACTTTCACAGCACTCTCACTGCTAATGAATAACTGAGGCTACAATGTTGCGTCATATAGCAAAACTTTCCTAGTACCCTTCGTAATTGCTAATAGAAAGTAGGGCCCGTTCAACACCTACAAATATTTTATAAACTAATTTCAACATTTTTAAACAAAAAAACTTATACGCAGATCTGTTTTAAAATGTTTATGCATGCGCTGGAGTATTATATAAAAGCGGGCTTCAACATACTCGTTAGTCAGAATCCAAGGCCTCATCTCTAATATTAGTAGTGTCCAAAATAGAAACACCACGATCTGTCAGAGGAAGAATCTGAAAGTGCAATTGTAAAGGGGAAGAACAGAGGAAAATGTTGCCGGAATGATTGTAGCAAGCTAAATCGTAATTAGTCTTTAGAATCACTTTTGGAACCAGGAAATCCTAGACAAAAGCAAAGGCAAGGTTGACCAACATCAACACCAAGAGGTCGATACTTAACACATTGGAACGAAGAAATCACACTCTTAATGAAACCTGGACTCGAAATAAGTTAGTGCAACTACTAGAGGGCTATTAACGCTAACAATAAGAAACAGTTAGCATGCTGCATACAATAATCCGTCGAATATTGGTAAATGAGTATATCAATTGGAGTCATGGAGTGAGTATTATTCAGCGACGAATCCAATTTTACGTTGCAGCCAAGTAAACGCTCGATTCTGATTTGGCATGAAAATAGCACATAATAAATTCTAGAGTGATGAAGGACCAGAACCTTGTAAGATCCTGGCGTATGCCATCCTCAATCTGGGCCATATAGCGTGAATATGCTCTCCCTTTGTAACTTTACTGTAGCCCGTAAAACTTTAAAAGCCCATAAATCTGAATCAGAATACGTTCTTCTATATTTTTTGCGCAACTTGTTCATAAGGCTAATATTTTTAATTATTTCATTGGAATACCACCTTAGATAAATAAACTTACTATTTCGAGGACCCCGCGGATAGGTACCTATTTGTCAAAAGCACCTATAAAGTAGAATAAAAAGTATTACACAGATCGTTAACATTATCGACCGTTTTTAAAAAAAGCCCAATCTATAACAGCAATCTCTTGATAAAGTCCACGAAAATCGGCTCGTCTAAAGTTGTATAATTTTTTTCCTATTATTAATGGGAAAGTCAATCTGAGTAGAATCTGATAAATCAAAAGACACATCCAAAGCTGGGTGAAACGACGCATCTTCCTTTACCAACAGGGAATTATCCTGCATAACATCACACTCAAAATTAGCAAGGAGAGGGTCTAGCATATTTTCATTGGTATTTAAAACACTATTGAATTGCCTAAGAGTTAGTATTTCACAAAAATTTTCTAGTGCTACCACTTGATTACACCTTTTATCATTATAAAATGCAGGTACATTAAAATCGCCTACGGTCAACATTTTGTTACTAGTTACGTAGTAACAAGTAAAGAAATCTGTTAGTAAATCTAATTCATCAACTGTTGGTGTTATAGAAAAATACAAAACAAATATATAAATACAAGTATTTTTAAATGAACATTTACACTCAACTACATTTAATAATCTTTAAACTCATTGCGTGATGGCGATAGATCAAGTTGTTGTACGGACAAAAAATTTTTACAAGCCAGAAGGACATTACTACCGCGACTCAAGCCACATGAATCAAAGTCCCTGTCGCATCGCCCAACTGCATTACATATCGAAAAGTAGTAGGCACTGGAAATGTCCGGATAAAGTCATGTCTCGCTCAATGCGACAAAGCCACTTTCACGATCACAAACACTACAAAAAAATCTCTAGCTTTAGCCCTAATACTATAGACGTTGTGATAGTACATAAGAAATCCATGAGTATGATCAACAATAATCGTTGGAATACCATCTACATATTTAATTTTCAGACCTAGATTCTCTACACTTATCGAACACTTTCCTCTGGTGGGCCGTCTCTTAATTTTTCAAATAAATAAACTTCCTTGCATTCATTAAGACATTTTAACTTACTCTTACTTTGAAAAATATCCCTAACCATAAACTGATTTGAAAAAATAACCCTGACAGGACGCAGTTTGCTACGGGGAGCAGCACCAAGGGGCATAACGTTACTGAGGTGAATTATGCACGTATCCGGTTTAATTGTCTTGCCCAAACTATTGATGGTTTCTACGTTCGCATCCGAGCTATTTTCAGGAATGCCATAAATTATGATATTATTATCTCGCTGAATGTCGTCCTTGGTCTCACGCACACTATTGATTCAAATGTTTCGCATGTTAATTAAGTTGATTGTGACTCAAATTTAGTAAGACGGCTTTCAATGTTTCTCTGCATCGATTTTATTTCCGCAAACTGATCAACTGTTCTATTGCAAAAGCTACAAAAGAACATTACGCCCTTTGCGCGTCGACGCGTAATCCGCCTAGCATCGTCAACATCAATCTCTGCACATGACACATATAAGTTTACACCCATCGCATTGAATAAGCATATTACCATCCTGTTTGTTGCATATCATGCAGGCATTTTTAGGCATCTCAATGAATATATCAATAAATATATAATGCGAATAAGGAGTATTCAAAAACTGTAAACAGTGTGAAAGAAGCAGATGTAAGAAATAAAAGTAAAACAGTTTATTAAAAATTCTGTTGGAAAGTGCAAATATAAAACGTGCGATATATAGAATTACGGGTTTCTTTACACTCTGACAAAATCAAAATTGGATAAGATACCGACATGAAACAAAACATGATTGGAAAGAAAATCAATAGCACCAAACACTGATATAATTCACAATTATTAACTCACAAAATCAAACAAGACATTTAGAAAAAAAGCAGAGCAAACAATTTGCAAGTATGATCCAAGTACGATATATTGAAAATTTATGATGACGTATCCAGATATTATCAACCGTTATTATTCATTTCAATTTCGAATAAAGTGACAATTAAAACAATGAAGTAAGGCTAGCACAAGTGCCCTAAAAAGGTAAGACCGTACAGTCGGTCAAAACGTTATAGCTACTGTTTTTTTGACTGTAGTAAAATTCTTCTTATCGATTATCTTCAAAAAGGTAAAATATTAACAGATGAATACTATGCATTCCTCTAAAATTTACTACATGATCCGGTACATTGCAAGAGGCTTCACTTAAAGAAGAAATAAGTGCTTCTATCAATGGTAACAATTCGTGAACTATGTACATTTCAAACTGCTTCCCCATCTAGCTTATTCGCTAGATTTTCCCCTTTAGATTTTTCCTTATTCCCAAACTCCAAACTTAGGTCGCTGGCAAGAAGTTTTGGTGGAATGTGGAGGCACTCACTGAAGCTAAAGCATATTTCGACTAGTTCAATAAAATTGACTTTTCTGTTGGACTAAAAAGATTTATATATCGGTAGACTAAATGCAGCTACAAAAAGCATACATTTAGAAATAAAATAATTTATTGTAGAAAAGTTTGTGCTTTTCATCTGGGCTCACTAAATTAGTGATTCGCCCACCTTATTTAACGAAAAACTATAAACATGAGTTTGGGCATACACGTACCATATATTAAGGCTTTCATGCTTGATTGAATTCTTAGTTTCTAAAATTAGTACAAATGACAACGCTTATTTCTTAAACTGTAAAATGAATCCAAGAATTTCTTCGGTCTTAAACTTTCAGTGATATCATTAAATGTTAATATTACGAGCATTGCAATTTTGCTAAATGTTAAGATTAGCCCACGAGAATATGCTAACGAAGTGAATTTTATCCCCTTCACGTTAAAATTAAAAACAAAAACGACCCGAAATAAAACGCTACCTTGTTCCCATTTTAACGATATTGATATTGCGGACTCGCAATCTCCTCCTTTTTTCCAGTTAATTTTCCTCCGAATCTTAAAAAAAACATTAAAACGTTCATCGCATACCTAAATAGTTTCGTTTTCATGTCTTTACTCGGACGTTTCCACAATATCAAATTTATCCGAAGACTTTAATTATGGCCGTGTAAATATTTAACGGACCGAATCGGTTATATAATTTTGGCAGATAAGTTGGGTAATTAACTTTTAATTAAAAATTTCATTCGAGTTCGCAGTAATTTCGGCTGAATACCTTATATACAAAATCGAGCCTCAGAATAAATTAATTACGAAGCACTTAAGATAAAGATGCTGTGCTCCTTTCTCCGTACGTCCATTCATTAAGTCCCTAGAATGGATTTAGGGGTGTTTCGGAAACGAAACAAGAAGTAAATACATTTTCACTGTTCCTGAAACTTTAAAAAAAAAATCAATTCACATTTCGAATTTAATTTTTAATTTTTACATTTACGAGATCCCTTAAAATATATGTACAAGGATGGAGTAAAATGTTCTGAAAACAATCATTGATTACGCCTGCCCAAACGTACAGTCTTTGTTGGATGTATCGTTACCCTGCCAGTGTAGATTTCTGGCAGCTGAGCTTCTAGAGATTTGACGGCTCATTTCCGACGGACATCCTGTTTGCAGTAAATGTTGACTAGACAGAGAAAAAAGGTTGATACTAAAGCTACAACTCGAAAACCTATTGAAGTTTATAGGAATAATGTTTTTCTTTTTTGAAATATTTTAATGTTTTATGACTAATCCTGTATGTGTAGCAATATGATACAAAGAATCTGCAGGATTTTTTTGAATACGTAGAAGAGTTTCAATTTTTTACTTTGTCTTTAACAAATTCCAGCTGACATGACAAAATTTTTATGTGGCCATATTCCCAAAACTGTGCTTCAAATTTAGATACATTTCCTTGTGAAATAAGTCATAAGTCTGTTCACGAAAAAGTTACACTACTTCATCATGAGTCCGACATTTGTCTCCAAATCTAATCATCATAAAAATTCGGAACTTTATGTCAAATATTATAGCATTTTGAAAAACATAATAACTATGAACGATAATAAATTGTCACACTGCCGCCACTAACAATAACATGAAAAACCTAGAAAATAATATAAAAACAAATAGCTCTTCTAATTTGCCCCTTGAAAAGAGTAAATGAAAATACTAGCAAAAAAAAGTTTACAAAAAACTGTGCATGGTTCGTTCTGACATAATTTCACGTTGACAGTATCAGAATAAGGGAAAAAATTATATGAATGTAGTATCAGCAACTATTGTCAAGATCACGCTGACATTATTTTAAATTGTTTATTAAAAAAATTTCGAAATCTTATGAACTGTCAAGCATTGAATTATTTTGAAAAGAACCTTGAAAGCTTTATCCAATATTGATATGAACATTTAAACTGCATACAGAGTCATAACTCAAAAACTAGTAATGTCACAGGCATGAGTACACACTATCGCTCATAAGTATTTGATCACTCGCATTTAACCCGCAAATTGTAATAAAAATTAAAATTGAAATACTAATATCTTTTTATTATTTACATATATGAAAAATATATACTTTTACATCTAAAATAAATTGTCGTATAATATATTTATCTAAATTTTATATACCCTCCTTTATTTTTAATCACTGCAGCGCACAATCGAGGCATTCTTTCGATTAATTTTCGTAATGTCTCAGGTTTTATTTTACTCCATGCCATGGCAGGTTCTTCCACATATTGGTAGCAGATGTGGGGGCTGATTTTCTCACCTCTCAGTCAACTTCTTCCCACAACTCGATGGGATTTAAATCGGTTCTCTGGGGAGGCCACGCCATAACTTTTATGGTTCCCTCGTTCTCCAATTTCTGCAAATATTCCCGGCATAGTTTAAAAGTGTGCTTCGGGACATTATATTGTTGGTACATAAAATTCTGACTCGAAATTTTAATTCCAGAGCGGATTGCGTTTTCCTCTACTATGCGCTTATACTGTTCTTTTTTCAGTATATCTTCGATTTTTACGAGACCACCCACATTTGATCCAGAAAAGTAACTCCATATTATTACTGAACCTCCATCGTGCTTAGCAATAGGGGCTATGGATTCTTCTCGGGCACGCTCACTCACAGACCTCCTCACGAAAACACGTCTTAGTGAACCGAAAATCTCGAATTTGAATTCATCGGTCCACAATACTTTATTCCAGTCTTCTATGGTCCAATTTTGGTGATCGTGTGTCCACTTTAAATATTTTTGCTTGTTTTGCTTGCGTAGAAGTGGCTTCCGCATTATAGTTCGTCCATGAAGACCGGCTTCTTTTAATCGCCATTTAACTGTAGAAACACTTACGGGTTTTCGACGAACAGCATTCATTTCTGCTGTGATTCTGGGGCTGTTTTTTGTCTATTTCTCTTGCTTGTTATCACCATTGCAAGATCTTCTGCTGAGGTTGTTGCGCTTGGTCTGCCTTTTCGAGTTCTGCTCACCACACTTCTACATTCGCGGTGTCTTTTGATGATATAACCCACGGTGGACTGGTAATTTAATAATAATTTAAGTTCTGTGGCAATTTCGCGGTTGCTTTTGAAAGTTTTATGGTATGCGATTATAAACGATTGTGTTTCTACACTCAATTCTTTCCGTTTAGGCATTTCTAACCGATTGAACTTCTTCGAAACACACGATGTTATCACTATGAGCATAAGCACCTCACAAAAGCTAACTGCAATTTTGTCGAAATATCCAAGGATAAATACTTAATAGTTTACAATAACACACTACATTAAAACAAAATCATAACAATCGAAAATATCCAAGAATTGAGAGATCTAATCCCTTAAGTGCAATTATGCTACCTGGAGTTTTATTAGGGTAGTATCATTCATTGTGAATAATAGGGTAATCGCATAATTATTTTTGAATAAGCTTTTATAGATTTTAATGTTTACTATGAAACTATTTGTTACTATAGAAATAAATTTTATAATTACAACTTATCTAAACTATAATGAAACAAAGGTTACCAAATACTTATGAGTGGTCCAAGATATCTACCAAGTTTTGCCGACACCCACGCTCGAGACAAATCTCATTATTCTAACATAAATATGTTATTAATTTATAAAACAAGAGAAAGAATTTATAAGAATAGAATGCAAAAGTAAGTTTTGAATAAATTTTTTGAAGACCAACAAAAACCATTTTTTTCAGGTGAGAGAAAGTCCTTGAAAGACAGGTAACGTAAATATTTAAATGGGCATTACATTGAAAACTAGAATTATTAAAAAAATTGCATTGTTGTTTAAATATTTTTCGCAGACCATTACAATATTTCACTAATTGTATAATTAAGAAGACATTTACTTATCATGGAAGGATTCTTCAAGGCATTGTATCCCCTTCAGTATTTATTTTAACATTTATACTAAAGATTGTTTCAAATTTCGCGGCTTTTTAAAGAATAAGTGAAACGCATAAATTGCAATTATTTTCAAAAACTTTTATTGGTAATTGAAGTATCAGTTATGACATTTATATGCGCATTGATTATGGACTGTTTTTATAAACCTGACTTTTCACATAACCCCAAAGAAAATAGTCTAACGGTGTCAAATCACATGATCTTGGTGGACAATTAACATCACAGTTTCTTGAGATTACACGTCCAGGAAGCTTTTCTCTCAATAAATCAATTGATTCGTGTGCAAAGT
Source organism: Dermolepida albohirtum (assembly GCA_031893035.1). Lineage (NCBI taxonomy): Eukaryota > Metazoa > Arthropoda > Insecta > Coleoptera > Scarabaeidae > Dermolepida > Dermolepida albohirtum. The sequence continues at coordinate 84,351 of JAVIWB010000166.1, read as the reverse complement.
GAGGTGTAGCGCCATCCTCTTGAAACCACATATCCTCTAAATCAATATTCATTAATTCAGGCAACAAAAATTCGGTTATCATCCGTCGATATCGATCACCATTGACACTTACAGCTTCACCAGCAGCATTTTCAAAGAAGTAGGGTCCAATTAGAACACCTGACCATAATGCACACCAAACAGTAACTCGTTTAGGATGCATAGGTTTCTCATGAATAGTTCGTGGATTTTCCTCACCCCAGATACGGCAATTTTGTTTATTAACATAGCCACCAAGTTCAAAATGTGCCTCATCGGAAAACATTATTTTTTGAGAAAAATCAGCTGGTTATTTATTGATGAAATTGACAAATGAACGACGTTTTAAATGATCCAATGGCTTCAGTTCCTGTGTTATTTGAACCTTATACGCCTTCAGAGCTAAATTATTGTGTAAAATACGCCATGTTTTTGATCCATATAGTCCAAGTTGTTGTGAACGCCGTCTAATGGACATTTCAGGATCTTCGGCAATACTTTCATGAATCAAACCAATATTTTCTTGTGAACGACTATATTTTTCACTTTTTTGATCTTCCGCGGAACCGGTCTCCTGATTTTTTTTAATAATTCGACCAATAGTGCTTTCAGATAGACGATTATGTAAACCATAAAATTTTCACAGAACGCCGATTTTCATAAAATAATTTAACAATTTGAACGCGTTGTTTTACCGTGTTTTTATAAATGTCATACATCACACTTTTTAAGTGCCCACATACCCAAACAAATTTAGTGCGCAATCTACATATACTTTATTTATTCTTAAAAAAAAACGGGCAATTTGAAACATCCTTTATAAAGGTCCAGTATTAAATGAAAATTCGTGATTGCAAATGTCGAAGATACAACTTAACAAATGAAAGAGAATTGGCAGTCTTCAAAAATATTGATGACATTTTGAATTGCCTAAAGCAAATTAAAAATTATTTTACATCTGGATAGTTTGAAAATAATACAATGAGTAATATTCTTAGTTATTTGGACGAAATTTCTTGCGAGCCATTAATTTACATACATATTTTTATACCATTCTTGCAGACTAAGTAGTTTATTGAACGTTAGGATTTATTGTATTTTAATTTAAAGCTGTATTGTATTGTTCAACATATTCGAAAAAAGAACGCGAAATAGACAGAGAGAATATTAATATACCCACAAATACACTTTTCCAAAATAAGGTTATTCAACATTTTTTCAAAAGTAATTAAATACTAAAATTATAAATATCATGGGATATTTATTATCACAATGTATAAGGTAAATACAGCTTTTAATTGCGAAAAGTCGGGGTACATCTATGAATTTTTTTTTGTTGTTTCAAAGAAAACTAGCAGACTATGGATATAAATTTCGTCGATAAAAGTCGCTAAAATTCAACGGAAATATATGTGTGTGATATAAGAAAATGCTGAACATTTTCATATATCACTCTTCCAGTACATTATTAGTTCTTTCATTTTCCACTCCACTTTGTTCTCAAATATATTCGATATTTTCGACGGTAAACAGATGAAGGGTCACAGTGCGCGACTTCCCTTCCTGCTGCATCTTCTTCGCTTCAGTAGTTTTCAATCTGCCGTGATACAGCGTTTTGATTAAATCTTAGTAATTCTCTTTGACTGAAAGGGGTGGATGGCATTTATAACCGCCGCACGCACATGTAGGATTGAATCTGTATATCTACATATGTATATATATATATATATATAAACATATATATATAGATAGATATGATATAATGTAAGAGAATAATTCTGTCTTAATCTATTATAGATGAATAATTATCAGAGGTTTTACGCTCAATTTGGTATGTATCACACGGTTTCGGTGTATTTCTATTTAAAGTATTAACCTACATACTTATATGTATACACTAAGCATATTTCGGAAACTGCTATTCATTTAAAATTATCTTATCAAACTTAACTTGCCTAAAATTAGAAAAATTAATATGATTGCAAGTGCTTTGATTTGAACGTAAATTAATGAATGCTTTCCCTACGAGGTTTAACTAAAAACTTACATATTTTTAACAATTCTATTACTACAAAGTGTCCACTGACTTTCTTGGATACCTTCAGATGAGACAAACTATTTATTATCTTAATTGATTGTTCTATCGGTGTTTGGTGGAAAATTTTAACTAATAAAATAATTAAAATTGAAACAAATGATATAATTTCACAAAATATATTTTAAATACTCGGTGTACATTTTGTCTAGCGGCATCGTTAGGAACTACAAAAGTAAACTAAACAATGTTGCAGTAAGATATTATACAGCGTGTTTCAAAAATAATATACGTATTACAAAATATTATTTTGTCTAAACTATCGATCGCTGCGCTTCGGCTCGGCTATTGGAGAAACGAATACATAGTTTAGTTTATTTAATAGCCCTGGAGTCCTGGCCGCCTTCATATTTCTGAAGAAAATATTGCACGAATTCAAACTGCTTTCCAACGTAGTCCTTCAAAATTAACTCGTCGTGCCAGTCGGGAGTTACAACTGAATACAACAACAATTTGGCCTGTTTTGAGACGTCGGTTGGTTCTGAAGCCGTACAAGTTACAGTTGTTAAAAGCTGTGCGTCCTGATGACAAACGGAAACGTCTGGCATTTTGTAACGAGATTCATGATGCTATCGACAATAATAACACTTTCGTACAACGCATCGTGTTCAGTGATGAAGCGACTTTCCATGTTAGTAGTCTGATCAAAAAACAAAATGTTTGAATTTGGGGTCTACAAAGCCCACATGCAGCCATTGAACATGTACGAGGTTCGCCCAAAATTAATGTGTTTTGTGCGATATCCCGATCATCTGTTTACGGTCCATTCTTCTTTGACGGGAACACGGTTAACGGTCAGCAGTATCTCGCTATGTTACAGAACTGGTTGTTTTCGAGGCTACACGAAGACAACTTCATTTTTCAACGAGACGGGGCACCCCGTCACTGAAGTCGCCAAGTGCGCGAATATCTAAATGCAGCTACACCGAACCGTTGGATTGGTCGTCAAGGAGCTTGCAACTTAGCATGACTCATCTGGGCTCCACAGTCACCGTATTTGACACCTTGTGATTTCTTTCTGTGGGGTTTCGTTAAAGACAACATTTATGTACCACCACACCCACAGAACCTGGAAGAGTTGAAGAACCGGATCCGTACTACCATAACATCAATGACGAAGGACATGCTTGCCCGAGTATAGGAGGAATTTGAGTATCGATGTGATATTGTTCGTGTCGCTGATGGAGGACATATTGAACATGTGTAAACTGAACTTGAGATGTTCGTAAATATGTGTGTAAAGCTTTATATTCGTACGTCTTAAAGTTTGATAAATATATGCATTCGAAATACGTATATTCTTTTTGAAACACCCTGTATCTGTTTCAAATAGCTTTCTACAAAATACTTAGCCGTAAACCAGGTAATTAAGGGCGGTATAACTTGAGGATTAATTAACAATATTGTATAAAGCATTATCACTCATCCTGATTCTTCACCGTTTACAATCAGAGTTCAAATAGAAGCCTTATTTATTCCCTATGCTCAGATGTTTGTTCCCAAAAATCCATTTATACATTGAAGACGACAATTCAACATCCATCTATGAAACAGAGGCATATTTAAAGTACATAAAGTTTTTTAGTTGAAAAATCTACTCTACCAGTATACAAGTCAACAGTGTACAGTACGAAATCCTGGATTTTTATTTACAACTGTTTCAAATTTTCTTTTTACATTATCAGTAAGAGCTTCAAATAATTGGGAAAGAAATTGACGAAGATCATATACAATATTCAGGGCGTTGGTTCTAGAATATTGTGGGTATGCCCGAGCGTTTAGAAGTCACTAACGACAGCTTTGTAATAACTTCAAACCGAATTGTAACAAAAAGAAGTAATTATATTCGGAAAATATTTGTGGAGGAGAAATTGTGTGTGCCCAAGCGTTTCAAAGTCACTAACACAGTTTTGTAATAGCTTCAAACCGAATTATAACTAGAAAGAAATAATTATATATAATGTCTTGTAGATTTCCTTTTGGAACTGTTCTTAGTATGAGTTCACCGAAATTCAACTTAAATAAAGAAATAAAACGCAAATATCTTAATAGTATACGAAAGGATATTTTGTGAAACTATACCAACTGTTTTAACTTAATTATATTTATAAACTGTTGATTATCTTTTAACTAACCTTCATTATGAACTTTAACAGATAGTTATTCTGATCTGATTCAGATGTCTTAACATGATAATTTAAGTTAGTTAACTTAAAGTTCATTACTGGCATTTTACATATGAGTAAAGCAAGTCTGGATGTCTTATACGGATTAAACCGAATTTATTGGATTACTTTCTTCCTTTAATTTTGTATATGCCCATAAAAAAACCAGATATCACACCTATTTCGGTTTAATTCTAAAAGATTAAAAATTGATAGAATGTGAATCTTTGAATATGGTAACGAATTTTCTTTTAAGTTTAAATATTCCTTAAGCAGAAACGAGTTTGTATTGTGTGTGTGTGTGTGTGTGTGTTATATTTCAAAAATCAACTTTGAAAATATTCTGCAAGCTATAGCTATTGTACCAGTTGGAATTTGTGTCTATTAAGATGAAGATTATTAGAGATCTTTAGAAATGTCCACTTTTTTTACAAAATATTCTAGAATTTTTATCAACAGGGTTAGGATCTTATTTCACTTTGATACTCACGAAATCTTCCATTGACTATCGATACAGATCGACCGATGGGCCAATCTAGTGAATACTTGTTTAAGCTCCACCTATTTTCAGTTCCGTGGTAATTATTACGAACAAGTATCTGCAGCTATGGGGTCTCCTCTCTCTCCTGTTGTCGCTGACATTTTTATGGAGGCATTCGAACAACAAATCCTACACTCCTGTAATCAAAAACCAAAATGTTGGTTCAGATATATGGTTGACGCAGTCGTTATTTGGCCGCATGGTAGGAATTCCTTGAACGACTTCCTTGTTTTCTTAAATTCACAACACGATTCCATAAGTTTCACCATGGAGATTGAATCTGAAGGTTCCCTTCCTTTCCTCGACGTCTTGGTAACTCGTCATCTGGATGGTTCACTAGGACATTCAGTGTGCTGCAAACCCACACACACTGACCGGTATCTTAATGCCCTCTCCCATAATCATCCCGCCCAGAAACGGAGCGTTATCAATTCTTTAGTCCAAAGAGCTGTCAACATATCTGACCAGCATTCTATATCCCAGGAATTAAGTTATTTTACCAAAGCTCTTATAAATAATAATTTCTCCAATCATAATATTCAACAAACCATAGATCGACATCTTAATCCCAAAATCCTACAACTTAATACACAGCTTACATCATCTCTCCCCCTCTCTAAAACCCACCTACCCTATATACAAGGTGTTACTGACCGCATCAGTATGGTTCTTCTTAAAAACAACATCAAAACCATCTTCAAACCCCATCTAAATTATCTGACCCTTTTTCCGTAAAAGACTATATTTCTTTAGAATCACCTGGTGTTTACAGGATTCCTTGCTCATGCGGCAGGGCATATATTGGTGAAACAAAGCGGTCTGTCGGCGCTCGTGTTTCTGAACATGAGCGTTGCCCTAAATTGCTTCGCATAGCCGGTTCTGAACTTGCCGAGCATAGGCTGGAAGCCGGGCAACATATTCAGTTTAATTCGACTAAGATCCTATCCCGCACTAACCATTACTATGGTCGCAAAATCCGTGAAACTATAGAGATCTCTAAGCACCCCAATAACCTTAACTGCGATGATGGCTACCCTCTACATAACGCTTGGCAATCCTGCATCTCCAAACTACCCAACGGCAACCGTAACGCTCCATTGACCCATGACCAATTACCCATATATAAACCCATCCCCCATCGACTTACACCAGTTTCAGTGCAGTAGTTGAGCCCTGAAGATGTACCATACAAATGGGTACGAAACGTTGGCAGATATACAAGTGACGCGGTTCCAGCCCGGAAACCCAGAAGCAGATAGCATGGACCACGACCGCGGAATCTACGTACCAGATTATCGATACAGTTTTATTAAATTTTTTTAATAAAAATTTAACTGCAAAATTTCAATAATTAGACGGTTTGTGTATGAATGCTTATCTTCACTTCATAAAATTATAATAATAGTTGACTTATACCACCATTGCAAGTAATAAAACCAAAAAGTCGTTTTATAAAATGTTACAATTGTTTAGATTATTTAACTCTTCCACATATAGAAATAAAAAGACAAAATAAAATAGTAATACAACAACAATAATTCTAAATACTCTCTAGAAAATCTTTATAACTCCTTTCAGATTCCTTTTACAAGAGATTTATTATTATTATTTATTATGGTACGAAGAAAACAGAACTTCTTGTCTTGGCAAATATCGGTAAAATCGATAAAAATCCGAATCCTCTCTGAGTCTTGTAAATGCGCTTCCGATTTAATCTAAAACACAAAGCATATTGGAAATGTTTTATTTATTATTTAGACGTAGCGTATGCTCTTTGTTTCTCTCTCTAGTTTTTAGTTCTACAATTCGTTTTGCTGATTCAGAACAGCGAGCAAAGAATCCGTACTGCGTACCATTTGATAATGTTCCTACAAATGTTATGTTTATTGTTTTATTTATTAGATATTTCTTTTCTCGTTTCTCTTATTCCTATCTTTCCATGCGATGAAAATAGTTAATATTCTGTATTTTTTTCGGAACAAACAAAATGAAATAATAATGCTGTAATACATACAATATTTCTGGTTTGAGCCAACGAAAAAAAATTTATAGGTAAAATGTAGACACTTGTTTTGAGAAATAGATCTTGCCACTTGTTTTAGTAGTTCTTGTTTATATAAAATTCCGTATCTAATAATTATAGCTGTAAATTTATTAAGCTAATTATCAATTGCACATTTGCAAACAATTATGTACGAGGGTAGTTTGACAAGTAGTTAGAATGGAAAAGAAAAACGAATTTTTTAAATACAAAATAATTTCTATTTTTCAATATATTCTCCTAGAAGAGCAATACATTTATTCCACCGGTGCTCCAATACCCTTATGCCATCTCTAAAATGCGATTCCGGAAGGCTTGCAAAATACTCATTTACGAAGATGATAAGCTCGTCGTTAGAGGAAAATTTCTTTCCACCTAGTGCCGTTTTCAATTTTGGAAAAAGGTGGAAGTCGGAAGGGGGCTAGATCCGGCGAATAAGGCGCATGCGGTACTAATTGGAAATGCAACTTGTGGATTTTGGACATCGCAACTGTGCTGGTATGCGAGGGAGCGTTGTCTTGGTGAAACAGAATCCTTTTCTTTGCCATTCCTGGCCGTTTAGCACGTATCTCAACATTTAATTTTTGTAGAAGTTCTGCATAATATTGTCCGTTTATTGTGGCCCCTTTCTGAAGGTAATCAAAATGCAAAATGCCCTTTGAATCCCAAAAAATTGATGCCATTACCTTGTTTGCCGATAAAATGGTTTTCGCTTTCTTTGAAGGTGCAGAACCACGTTATAATCATTGTTTCGACCGTTGTTTAGTTTCGGGTGTACTGTAGTGTATCCAAGTTTCATCGCAACTAACAAATCGCCTACAAAAATCAACCGGATTCCGCTTATAAAAGTCCAAACACTCATTGAAAATGCACAAACGAGTGAACTTTTGATCAGTCGTAAGCAATCGCGGCACCCATCTTGCCGAAAGCTTGGAAAGGCCCAATTCTTTCGTTAAAATGTGGTGTACGCGTTCTGTTGAAATGTTTACCATATCTGCTATCTCTCTCACTTTAAGTCGTCGATCTTGCGTAATAATATTATGGATTTTTATGATCATTTCCTTAGAAGTCACGATTTTGGGTGCTCTAGAGCGCGCTTCATCAACACAGCTTGTTCTACCACGTTTAAATTCATTTACCCATTTATTTATTGTGGCGGATGATGGAGTAGATTCATCTAATGTTTCCCGTAACTCATTTTTATTTCGGTAGCTTTCATGCCCTTAATTACGAAGTATTTAATCACCGCACGATACTCTGCTTGTCCCATTTTAAGAAAACGACGTGTTGCTTCTTTTTCAATCAGCTGTCAAAAATAAACTAATCAACCGATTTATCTAAATATCGGAATGTAAACATATAAATAGGCAACCCAAATTACAGTGCATTTGTTTTACTAATTAGAGCGCCACCTATGTGTCATTCTCACTACTTATCAAACTATCCTCGTAAGTTATTAGCTAAAGAAAATGATCTTGCCTCAAATAAACAATGAAACACAATGAAGAACAGACAATATAGAGACTGAAACGACTAATTCTTAAAAACATATAAAGAGTAGCTAATGGAGATTTTAAAAATGGTGTGGGAAAACGAAAAGATACCAAAAGAATTAGAAGAAAATATGACACTGCTAATGCATAAAAAAGTTAAGTATAGACATTGTATTAATAATAATAATAAATGCAAAGAAACTATAGAACAGGTAAGGTTTACATAGAGAGACACTAGTGCAGCAAAAATTATGTACCAAGAACTTGCAATCACACATCATCTCGTAAAAACACAGTATATTACAAATACGCTGTAACGCCCCTCTCTACACTAAAGCTTAGTGTAGATTGTAGCACTACAAGCCCGTATTCCTTATCTTATCAAGTTATAAAAAAAAACTTAATGTCCTTTACTACTCCTAGGCTGGAACAATCCAAAATATTTGGAGAGTAGGCAGGGTTGCAGGGTTCCTGCTTGTAAGTTATTAAGGGGCGTCATAACATTTAGTGCCTAGAAGTATCCCCGCTAATGCTGAACCACTCAGATCCAAAACATGACAATTACGTTAAAACAAAATTGGGTGAAACCCAAAAAAAAATTATAGGACAAACGCTAAGGTGTAATATTATTTGCGTGGAGGAAATATTGAGAAACTGTACAAGAAGAATGTAAAACTTTAGACATCTTTATACCATTAAATAAATACTTAATTTATCCTATTAATAATGGGAATATTTTTTCTTCTTTGTTAAGAAAACTCTTTTAACACAGGTTAACAATCAACTTATTTATTTAAAAAAAGGATAAAGTTGAACAATCACTAAATTGCACCAGGACTTACTGTCCGACACTGATATATAGAATTTCACTTATTCATTATCAAAGAAAAAGATAAAATTAAACAATCATTCCATTGCACCAGGACTTAGTGTCTAACCTTGGTGTACAGAATTTCAAATTTTTACATTTACATTATATCGACAGTCTTACTTGTTTGTAAATAACTGACAGAAACAAAACTTGTGTGCATGAGCTGCAGAGCCAATCACAGAATATATTAGATATTATTACCTCCTCCTTTTTAATTAAAAAGAAAATGAATGTGTGTTTGAATATAAAATGAAAAAATAAATATATGAAATATATGAATGAACGAATGAGTGTTTGAAGGTTTGATTCAATGTTAATGTAATGTGGATGATTGAGACACTTTATTACCTCCTTTGTTTTAATAAATAATAATAGGGATATTATTTAACAGAGAATATTTATTTGCACGTGTTGGTTAGTCAATTTATTACGAGCGCGTGTTCGACTAGCTAAAGCACTGTAATAAATGCAAATAAAAGACAAGAAAGTAATATAATTGAATGTAATGTGAGGAGTTAATAATTAATAGTTGTGTACAATGAGCATCAAAAGTCCAGGACGTGTGCCAAGCTGAAAGAAAGATTATTAGTGGAATAAAACGACAGAAATGCCTTTAAAATTTTATTCACAAGTTAAATGAATTCTTAAAGCTTGAATGTGTTAAATAGAAATAGTTAACAAGAACTAGAGCAACAAATAAAATATGATGAACGTAATAGCAAAGCTGTAATAAAATATAAGTCTAACGATATTTAGCTGGTTAATAAAATATACAAAGAGTTAGATTAAAATACTTGTACTTGCGTATTTGTGTATGTGGATATATCCTGGATCAGGAAACTGTATTTATATTCCGCGTTCGCGGAATTAAACACGAGGTCACAAGAAGCGCGAATAAAGGTTCGCGGCACAAACACGTGAAAGACGCGTGTAGTCTCAATGACGACAGAAAAGCGAAGAGCTTGTTCCCTTACGGCTATGGCTTTATAAGGAACCGACCCCATAACTGAGGGGGTATTGGTCATTTTTGAATTAACCAATAGCAAACAACAAGGACAGGCACAGATATTAAAATTGTGATCTTAATTTCAATATAAGCATTAAGCAAATTATCTACACAGAATAGTAGACGTGTATTCTGTGTAAAAGAAATACCAAATCGGGATTGGTATTTGAATCGCGAATTGCATTTAGAAATCAATATAACTAAATTGATATCGAATTCAGTGAAAAGTTGGTCATTTCAAGTACAGTCTTGGTACCTGATTTCGGTGTTTATTGCAGCCTTGACCATTCGTACGTGACTAACACAAAAGGACTCTGCATCTGAATATATATACGAGGACCGGACAAATAATGACAGTATAATAATTTAGGAATTCAAGATCGAATTGTATTTTAAATTAAATAAATTAATCTTAAAAACGATATAAAAAATTATTATATATAGAGAGTGTAACAGTATCATATGATTTTCTAATAACGACTAATTAAGTAAATGCTCTCACTAAAATAAAACTAATGTTACTGACGTGAGGGTTCATACACAAAATATTTTAGATAATAAATGTTTGCTAATTGTGACTAATGGAAATAATTAACTAAATACTTCCACAATATGATAGATGACTAACAAAATTAAAACTAATGTTTATGAGCTGAAATCTGGCTATTAATCCATTAATCTAGCTAACATTGGGGAATATGCAGCGAGAAAATCTGTAAGGGGTTTGAGTCTAATAACTTGGAACGATTACTTAAGCTGGCAATGGTCTCGATACAGAATCATCGACGATCTGAAGCACGGTAATCCCTGTCACACGTCGGTCAACGTGACGAGATTCTTTTTAGCTTTCAAATGACTTTGTCTCCTTGATGGAGGACAATTAAATGATAAGCTTTCGATAGTAAAGTAGAAAAGCCCTAAAAGTTCACAAGAAAATAGTATCAACTAGTTGTTTAATATAATGCCAATTAATAATAGTACCTCAACGAGGGTTGGAGAGTCTCGAACGATGGTAGCACAAAATGGCGTGAATGGCTTCCACAAACGATGTCTTCGATAAAGAGTTTTCTTAAAAATAACTAATTCGTCTTAGTCGAACGTCAATCAGATTAAGCATAATCCGATAATCGTTATAGGAATAAACATTTCCCTTGCTTTTATCTTAATAACGCCATGAAGGAAGGCGGCTACAAGCGCATGCACTTACAAAGACAATGAGAACAAAAGTGTGTCTCGAAGGTTCCTTCCAACTCACCCAACAACCAAGAAGGCAAAAAAACGACGTAATATCCAGTACCAGGTATTCTCCTAAAAATGAACAATTAATTCGTGAAAATCAGCAGTAACATGGTACACGACCTAGGAAAATTTTAATTAGCGTATCCAATTAATAGAATAGCAGTGACAGAGGGTTGCCTAAACTGTGTATGAAACCCACTTGCGGTTTTACTAAAGAGATGGCGCTAGTGGTATGCAAAGCGAGATAAAAATGACCAGCCAGTTTTAATTACTAAATTACAAAACAAAGCTTTCGTTATAAACTCGAGAGCAGAACCGCACTAAGTCAAACAATATATAATGAAAATTCGAACTTTATGAATTCCGAGAGATCAATGGATGAAAGTTACATTGGAACATATAAATTCACAAACGGAGTAAGACTGATATACAGTGAAGATAACTAAATTTGAGACACAATCGAAATAAGCACGTAACAGAGCTTTAGAAAGCGTCCTTTTGAAATAATAATTACAAACAATACCAGGACAGGACAATACACACAGACATACAAATTATTAGTAACAGGCCAGACATTACACTTGCTGATCAAAACAAAGAAAAAACTTGCCTAATATATATGATACAAACATTACACAGAAATAACATAAAAAATAGTAAAATATAGATCACTTGCAATCAAACTACAACAGCTTTTGAACTAAGAAGCAATAACAACAGCATGATCAATAAAATGTATTACAACAAAGTAAACCCCATTACAAACAAACTCTAGAATTAAATCCACCCACACAAGCAAACAAAAAGCAGTCATTGTAAAAACATGGCGATAGTCAGAAAATAATCAGTAATAGATCTCATAACCTGACTAATATTCGTCATTTAATCATCAAAATCGCGACTATAACAACAAACGGTCAAACAAAATATCATAAAACTCGTAATAAATACGTTTTGTGATGGATAATAGAACCGCACAATATCAGCCGTGTACAGTCAAAGCAGCTGAGTTCCAACACATAAACATATGGATTGAATAAGAAGTTTCCCGGCGTTAGGCCGAGGTAGTGCGATAAGTCTATGCTATAATAATAATGTTTATTAGCTTATTAAGCGTTTGCAATAACTTTCAAAACGTACACCAGAATTGTTGAAAAAACACCAAGGTTTGAAGGTAAGGTAGAAAATGAAGGGGTAATATACCGAACAAGCAAACAAACGAGCGATAAAATTCATTTCATAAGTATAGTTACCAAATCATGTCTGCAGTCGAACTTCCGTGCTAGTAATTCTGATCTTAACGACACTCATAAGTCAGGGAGGCTCAGTGAGGTTGATAATAACAAAATAGAAACATCGATCGAAGTGAACCCACAACACATGACACGAGAAATTAAAGAAACGTTAAACATCCATTGTTTAAGCCAGGTATGGGCAACCTTCGACATGTTGTGGACCAAACTTTCATGTGCAAATACGTTCGTGAGCCGCGTTTTAAAGTAGTGCATTTTAAAGTAGTGTTCATAATTTTTAGCGATAGATATCAGACATGAAGTAATACGACAATGTCTCGCGGGCCGGATCAAATCTTACAGAGGGCCGGATTCGGCCCGGGGGCCGGTTGTTGCCCACATATGGTTTAAGCTATCACAACCACGAAAAAAGCTAGCGTTTTGCATGGTTAATTAACATGTGATTTCTATGTATTCTCCAAATTACAACTTCCGACGAAAGGCCAGCGTTATGCCGATGTCCAAAGATGAACTTAAAAATTCATTCGACATGTTAATTCACCATGCAAAACTTTGTATTGAAGCAGTAGGCGACTACTTTGAATAAAGTAAATGGACTGTGTAGATGTGGACTTATAAAAATACATTTCTGCACAAAGAGGAAATACATGGTTATTTATGTAAATTATGTTACTGTTCTGTAACTCTTTATGATCCCATATACCGTTATTTAACGGTATATGGGATTCCATACATTTGTATGGAATACAAATTTGATTAATTATGCACATGATTCCTCTAACTGCTAATTCATTAATTGTGGCAATTTCCAGTATTATCTACTTTTAGAACAAAGAGTGTTGTGCGAGGCCAAAAAGAGACGCCATGGGAGCACATCGCGCGTTGAGCGAATGTGAAAAAAAAATGGAAGAACAAACTTTTTGTTTCCGAATTACTGAAGGTGAACAATTACCACGTAATGTGACACAGGTTCAATTTTTTTTCTAAAGAACGTAAAATAATTACTTATTAAACAGTACGAGGGTGGTCCCATAAGTACCCCGACCTGAGTTAGAGATGGCGGTAGTTGTTTGAAAAATATCACTGTATTGAAAGTACACAATCTACAAAGCATGTGTTTCAAGTTTGAAGACGCCATGTTGTTCAGTATTTGTTTAGTAGCCTTCAATAATGAACGCTTTCAGGGAATTTCAAAATGGAGAAAATTGGTCATCGTTACGTGATACAATACGAAAAATAAAAATATAAATAATAAATATTTGGTAGCAGAGTTTCAACGAGGCTGTACGAGCTGCCAAGACGAGCATCGCAGTGGTCGACCAAACGAGGTGACGACCCCAGATATGGTGAAGAAAATCCACAAAGCGGTAGTGGAAGATCAACGACTGAAGGTGCACCAGCTAGCAGACATAGTAGCCATTTCAAAAAGTGCGGTACATCGTATATTATCTGAAAATTTGGACATAAGAAACCTGTATGCAAGATAGGTGCCGCCTTTGCTCACACTCGAGCAAAAACAGTGTCGTGAAGATGTTTCAATTGGGTGTTTAGCAGTTTCACAGCAAAAAAGCAGAATTTTTGCACCGTCTCATAACCATGCATGAAACATGAATCCATCACTTCACATCCGAGACAAAAGAACAATCAAAGCAATGGACTCAAAAGGCAAGATCATGGCATCGGTTTTTTGGGATGCGCGTGGAATAATTTTCATTAACTATCTTGCAAAAGCAAAAGCTATCAACGGCGAGTATTATGCGAACTTATTGCAACGTCTGAGCGAAGAAATCAAGCAAAAACGGCCGCATTTGGCTAAGAAGAAAGTGTTGTTTCATCAAGACAATGCACCACCAGCTCACAAATCCGTTATTGAAATGTCCAAAATTAATGAATTAAAGTGTGAATTGCTACCGCATGCACCCTATTCGCCAGATTTAGCTCCCTCGGATTATTTTCTGTTCCCAAACTTGAAAAAATTGCTCAATGGACAAAGATTTTCCAACAATGAAGAAGTGATGTCTGCAGTTAATGGCTATTGTGAGGAACAAGACAATTCTTATTATAAAAAGGGCATCGAACTTATTGAACATCGCTGGGAAAAGTGTACAGAGCTGAAAGTAGATTATGTTAAAAAATAAATGTATTTCTTCCCAAAATTTTTGTGTTTTCTTTGTTGGGTCGTGTACTTCTGGGACCACCATCGTATAGACATTTTTCTATGACCTGATTATTCGTCCTAACATCAACGAAAACAGAGATTTATAACAGGCAGTTTTTTATGATCTCGATATGGTCGGATTTTTTAAATGCTGCACCTTTCGAACTCCTGCCGGGGAACAAAATAATTAATTCCAATAACTACTGTGGGTAAGTGGCAAATTGAATATACCCATATTCCTGGTGTTTCTTTAGAATAACGTGATATTACACGCAAGTTTGATCACCCGCCAAAAAGTATTGGATCGTAAATAAAATGTGTTACAATACACGCCATACTGGCCTTCAGACTTACACCTGTTTTGTCCTCCTCATAACTTCTTGCGTGATGTGACGTTCGATTCAGATGTAGATATTAATTAACACTTTGTAGAGTTTTCACCAATAAAATAGGACCTTCAATAAACGAAGAACTATGAAGCTCACCGAAGAATGACCGAAAATAATCGAAGAAAACGGACAATATATAATTGATTGAACTTTTTTATGTTAAAAAATGTAAAACTTAGTAATCATAACGTCATAATTTTTCGGACATTCCAGTATTTTAAGGAAGTCCGATAGTAGCTATAGGTAATGGCACATATTCATCGTATATCACTCTACACATATGTATATCAAATCAACTCAATGTAGATAATCTAAAGGGCAGCAAAATCGAAACAGACCACAATAGAACATGTTTAATATTACTTCTAGCATCAAAATTCAAATAGTTCACGTCCAGTCCAAATGCAATGCCTTTTTATAAAAAAATATCTACCATTTTAACTCATTTTGCAAAGCATAATAAAATAGAATCGCATACATCGACTGGACGCAACATAAAAAGTAAAAAAAGAAAAATTGCCCTTTATAGGTGTCATAAAATAAACATCTCGGCTTCTTGAATAATTCATCGCACGAAGGCACCTGACACACATTCGAACAAATAAATAAAAACAATTATTTGCGGCTTCCAACGCAAGACACAGGCAACAACATCTAACGTTTTCTCGAAGTTGAATAAAACAAATTCCACCACGTACACGTCACTCCCACATTACTTATTTGTGAGTGTTGGTGAAGAACGAAATTCTGTCGAAGAGAAGTATTGTTTTAAGGTTGTTCCAGTGTCCATAAGGACACCATGTTTTTCGACGTGGTGAGCATTTGTGAAGAAGACAAGAATCCGAACTAAAATTTTAATTAGGGAATCTCTCTGTAAAAAAAATATACTGCGGTAGTAACGGCCAAAAGACAAATAAGAATGTTTACGTTGTGAGCTGTGAAAAAGAAAATTTTAAAGTAGACAATAAAAGTTTATGACGAATTCCTTGCCCTTCTTTCATCGTAAAAGCACTTCTTTTAATTAAATTCAAGTAGTTAAAGACTTCATCAAATACACAAACTAGGAAAATATTAACTTTCATGGATGAGTTTAAATACATTTATATGTATCTATGCAAGATAGGAAATTTCATCGTATATTAAAATGAATAAACGATTATGGGTATGCTTGAATATTTTTTAATAACTTAAACAACGTTTTATCTACACTACGCAAAACAATTAAAAGATATTGTATATAACCGATAATAAAAAGTAGTGCCAGAAAGAAATGTATTTGTAAATAAACAATAAAATCTATCATAATATAAGCTTCAGAAACGATGTCACTAAAGCAAACAGACCAACATACATTAAGAGTGTTCAAAAGAAAGTTTATGAGAAAAGCATTCGGATCAGTTAAGATATCAAATATCTAGGAATAACAAAACTGAGATATAAAATATAAAACAGACAACTGTGGAAACCGGTAGCCAAGTCGCAGTAACGAGAAATAATCCTCATGAAATGGATTGTTGGGAAGTATCATGTTTCTGTTATTTGTGTTAGGACATAGTCTACAATTCTAAAAAAACTCACTCAGCTTAATTAGGCCTCTGTTCACAGTTTGTTCTAAACGTTCTTGGGATTTACCTCGACATATAAGGACCAGTTCGTCAGTATAGCCATATTTTGAGCTTTCTTATAGTGCATCTAAATGTGCAGCAATCTATTATTAAGAAGGTTGTTTATTAAAGGGCGCATCTGAAAGTAAGGTATAGTTTTAAGCAGTTTGTGGATATGCCCTTTTCTCTATACAGTATCACATGTAGCAGTAAGATCAAAAAAATGTGGGTGCCATTTTAAGTTAATTTTCAAAACCAGCTTCTATATTCATTGTGAACGATAGCAGTTGATATGTACAAGCCGAATTCTGCCTAGGTTAGAAGTATTGAAGCCTGTCATTTGTACAATTACATATGTCATTTCAAGAGTTTAAAATAGTTACTAATAGGACAATAGGGAGGTGGTAGCTTTTAGCTAGTTGACTGTCTACAGCGGGCTCTAACATTAATGTTAATTTGGTTCTTTTAAATTCTGGGGGTAATACTCCTCGTTCAAGGATATCGCGAAAGAATTTTACAAGCCACTTTCGTGTTCTACCGCCACTAATTGCTAGACACTCGGGGTGTAATCCGTCAAAGCCAGCTGCTCTACCTGCTTTTGTATTTTAGTTTGTAGTGTTCATATCATCTACAGAGAAAGGACGATAGTATTCTGACGTAGTCAGAGAAGTTAATTTAAGGTGTTTCAGTTTTTGTTTTATGGTTTTGTGTGTACTTTATCCAAAGGCAGTTTTATTGAGAGAGATGTCTGTTTTATCGGAATTCTTGTTTCTGTTGGAGAACCCTCATAATCCCCATACTCTGCGACCTGACATTGTGGGGCCAAGGTATTCGATGTTCATTTGTTCATTCTAATTGAGCACGGTGTCCACAGCGAGCTACACACACACAGCGACTCTTCGAATTCTATTTATAATCGCTGGCTCTTCTCAATCCATTTCGGGATATAGTCTCTCTGCAATACCCACGGGGAACATGTTTCCTTGTTATACTCTGTACTAAATTCACAAAGCGATAATAGTTTTCTACTTTAGATGCCCTAAAACGAATGCAAGAATGAAGCTCTTGGAAGAATTCAACTAAATTTGCTTAGTAAAAGTGGTCTAGGTATGGACTACAGGTACTTGTAGCCCTATTTCGATCACTACAGGATGGTCTTGGCTGTGCCGAAAACTTGAAAGCAGTGTTGTAGAGATTGGGGTTAAAACCTTTAAACCATCTTCTTAAAGTTAAAGTGGGTTTTTTATCTTTGGCATTAAAAACTAATTCAAGTTGATATATAACCCCTTTCCACTTTAATTTTCATGTTCTGTATACGATTTCCACAACTAAGTTGTTATCATCAGCAAATAATTAAGCAGTGTTGCACCTGGAAACCACAGCAAAACCCGCGCAAAACAAATTCAATACACGATCTGTATCATCGAAAGCCAAAACGCACATTGAAACGTACATACAGTAGTGCGCGTTTTGGCCTTTCGACGGTACAGATCGTGTAAATATCGTGCAAGAGTTTTTATTTGTTATAGTATTCGCAGTAATTCTTGTTCCCATTTTACATCTTTTAAATATGGAACCAAATTTTTCCTTCAACAAAACCAATTCGTATTCCTGTCGGAATTTAATATGAGATTTGAACAGTCAAAATTGCCTACATACTAGTGCAGAAATAAACCGTAAGAAAAAATTTTCTCCATTTTTCAATATAACTCAAACTTACACAAATCACCAGGCAAATGTTTATGTTCTTATTTCATTCAACATCGGCCGTATACCACGCTATACTCTAACAAATTGTAACGAGCTCTCAGACCCGCTCATTAATTTAAATTTATGCAATGCGTAATAATTCACAGACACAGTGTGCTCCCGTTCGCAGCCCGAAACTGGAAATTACGCTGAGTTGGATGAAGTTCGAGCTTTCCATTGACCCAAACTCGCCTCCCCGTTCAGAAAGGGAAATTTACCAAATCTCATGCCTATTTCGAAACCGTAGGTAATCCGTCCCTGATATCAAGTCTCTTTTACACAAGAGACGTGATTGCTATTTGATGAAGCGAAACAGAGGTATACTTGAAGTTTATATATTTTTCTTTCTATTCAAGTCTATAAGCTTTAATTTTTTTGCGGTGTAACTTTTTTACGAGTATTTTTATTTTTTATTGTTGGAGTTTTATTTTAAGCTTAAGATTGTCTTGGATCTAAATGTAATAAAAATAATATTTTAAATTATGCGTCTTAACCACTAAAATCATTTCCCAATTCGTGATTTAATCGTTATTGAAAAAATTTTATCTCGAGCAATTACAGTTTGAATTTGGAAAATGATGGGATGTCAAATGGGGTTCAGATCTGCAAAAGAGCAACCTGAAATACCAATTAATCTAATTTTTGGCGAATAACTTGAGTTGTTACCAGTTTGTTTGGTTATGCGTGAAGCGAATCTTTCCTGATTTGCATCAATTTTTTGAAATGAAAAGAGTACAATTTTTGCGACGACTTAAAAAAGCTATAAAAATTAGAATTTTTCAGTTTCACATCGTAGAAACCTATAATTATAAGCAATTACCGTGGATTTCATTTAATATATCTTTCCATAATGCGTGTTCGTAAGCTCAAATATTATCGGTTTTCTACAGTCGAATGGTAATTACATATGTATGCTCTGGAAACATGAAATCGTTAGTTTCATCAACGTATATATTATTTAAAAACTGTATCATCTATGCTTTGGTATCGATATTTCTTCATCAATATATCGTTAAAATCGATACATTTTTAATCGATATTTAATGTATTTACATTTAACATGTGAAGAGTTATCTATGAAAATGACCAAATAAAGACTTATGAGTGCGCTCTTGATTTAAAAAGAGGTATCATGTTCAAAATTGTGCATATAACCATATCAACGGTAAAATAGTTTATAGATTATAATATCTATAACCTGTGAGCCGTGACCATTCTGTGATTCTAATGCCCTCTAGTTAAATCAATTGGTAATTAAAAACGCAAAGGATTTCAAATTTTTAACACTTTTTGTTATCCAATAATTTTGTAACAATTGTACCGAATACCCTTAATGAGCAGGCACATATTTTATATAAAGATGTCGCCTCTGTATATGTAAGTTCTATAAAAGTATAACGTTTTTTGTAAATTATATAACATGGGTCAACAAACTTCAATTTCTGATTCTGCCATTAAGTGACGCATACTAATTTTTATAGAAAACAGAGAAACACTTATTTTAAAAGTAGATGATCATATTTTAACTCTAATTTCGTTTGAATTTTAATGGCCACTTCTAATTAACGTTGCCATGTCACACTTATCCCAAAGACATAGAAAGCAACAGTATTTGAAGTAACCCGACTACATACCCAAAATAATTGCAATGACTTTGAAATCCACACTAACATTCCAAGAATAGTTTAAGTCACTATTAGCCTATGACGATTACACATGGAGGATGATGAAAAAAGAATAGCTTGTCAAACTAACAGCTACTTGGTGTGGCGTCCTTAATCATATCCAAAATCACTCACTTCATGAGAAAAAGAATTTCAATTGTTGCAAAGAACCCTCAATTATGGTAGACGATCGCTAAAAGAAATATCTTATAACAAGCGTAGCACAAAATATATCCACGTGCCTATCTATCCACGTGCCCATCTATCCACGTGCCCATCTATCCACGTGCCCATGAACTTCGTCGAATAGTTTTGTCACGAAATATTAATCCAAATTTGACAAAGTAATGTTTAGGTATACCAGAATTCAATAGGAATAGGAATAAGTGTGACTTTGAAATCCACACAAACATTCCAAGAGTAGTTTAAGTCACTATTGCTCTATGACGATTACACATATTCAGGTAGGTCTCGATATAAATGGAGGATGAAAAGAACAGCTGATCAAACTAACGGGTGGTTGGTGTGGTGTTCTTAATCATATCCGAAATCACTCACTTCATGAGAAAAATAATTTCGATTGTTGCAAAGAACACTCAATTATGGTAGACGATCGCTAAAAAAATATCTTATAACAAGCGTAGCACAAAATATATCCACGTGCCTATCTATCCACGTGCCCATGAACTTCGCCGAATAGTTTTGTCACGAAATATTAATCCAAATTTGACAAAGTAATATTTAGGTATACCAGAATTCAGCAATTAGTCGAAGGAAAAGCGTTTGCCAGCAGTAAACCTAAATTAACCCACCATCAACAAAGGCGGTTACTGACGCGTTTCCACACTACAATAGCTCGTCAAAAAGTGTCGATCTCGAACGTTCTTTCAGCTTAACGTAACGACTCGATAAAGATCTCTACAAATGACATATATACGGCCATACGCACTTTTTTTAAAGGATAATTAATTATGAAACTCTACGGGAATTAGTCAGAGCCATTGGACATAAAATTCACATCATCTCTAATTACGGCGCCATTAAGAAAATAGCAACGAAGGAAAAAAACTATCATTACTTAACCTTGTTAATTAACCAGACTTACGCTATTATTATCGAGAGGGAACTAGTGATATTATAGAGGAAAAGAATAAGAATGATTTAAATCTATTTTGCTTAATTAATTCCACAATAAAGGGCCGTTTGTGTTCAGAAACTCGACAGCACAGGACCGTAACGGGACAAATTAAATATTATAGAAATTATGCTTTTAAGAACTTCCAATGAATTGATAGGTGATTTGAAAATTAACGGAATATTACAATCGCGAAAGGTGTATATTGCTTCATACAGCAAGGTACATAAAATTTGAACTGAGGTCAAAATGAGCATGTAACAACGCATTTGTAAGTTTCGTTGATAGAAACAGCATAACCTAGTGGAATGGAAGGGTAAAGGTTTCTATTATGTAACAAAACTGCCTCCAGGCTAGCCTTTGACGAATCTATGAATAACCTCCACTAATTGAGGTCATAATGTATCGAAAGCTTCAAAAAGTTTTAGTGACACAATACGAGAGATTTTGTCCTCTCCACTACTTCCTACATGAGGCTACGTCACAGTCATATTCAAAACTGAGGAGCTAACGAACAATTCCGAACTAATATTGAACAGATAAACAATGGCTTTTAACTGGTAAGGAACGCATTTTGACTGACGAATACCTTTCAACTGATAAAGAACAGCTTTGAACGAACACTGAAGTATTCTAAATTGTTAATGAACTGATCGAATCTGTTGTTCACCTGTTAAAACCTATTATTTCTCAGTTAAAAGGCGTTCTTCCATCAAATGCCATTGTTTATCTATTAATATCAGTTCAGAACTGGTTGTTACCTCCTGGACATTTGAGTTTCGTGCGTATTGTGAAGTAATCACTTGAAATAGGTAGTGGAGGGGATAAAATCTCGTATCGGACCACTATGTTATTTCTTATGGGTTTTTTGTTCGGTATTCTCTTAGTTGTGTTACTAAGAATCGTTGCAGTTGGCCAAATTACCGACCACACTATAGACATATATTAGCGTGATGAAATCATAATAATTACCTCCAAAGCTAGCGTTTTTACTACATTCACTATCCTCGTTTTCTTTGCCAATTGGCGATTGAGGAATTGGATGATGTTTATCATGTGATTCTGACATTGCCTCTAAATAGTTTCAAAATCCCATGTTTTTTTTTCTATGCTTATTGAATCCTGTTGTCTGGCCTACGTAAAAGGACCAATCTTTAACATCGATCTTTTGTTCTCTCTAGCGCATAAGAATTTCGAAAAGTGAAAAATGTTGCTATCTAGATAACTAATCCCTCGAAATCTGCTGCGTATAATACATATTACATGTTGAACATGAAGTGAAGTAAATTTACCACACACATAACAAAAATTAATTCGTAAACTCGTACACAAACGAAATATGATTGTATCTATAAAGAACTAAATTGAAATCCTAATTCAATTTCCGATGCATTTCTGCTATTAAAAACAGACTAAGCTCATCATCATTGCTGTATACATATTGTCTGTAGAAACGAGTGCGCACTCATTGGCGACGATGGTACATGGCGGTCGGATATACCCAAAGTCGAGATCCATATGCGTATGGTATGTGTATGAATGTCGGATTGGATTGATAATGGCGAATCGACGGCGTTCTTTGTTATGTTCGACAAGTATTAATAGATTTCTTAACCGATTTTCGACGTTAGAATACACCGGCACTATTATTAAATGTATTGTTTGCAATATCAATATTTTACCGTACAATATTTTTGTTTGTAAAAGACATACTAATAGCAAACAATACCGATTAAATGCGCAATGTTATGAACCATATTCTAAATTTTTATATCACTTTATTTTTATGTTAAGTGTGAGCCATATTCTACAAAATATTGTAGACAATGAAGAATTTCGAAACTTTTGGGAGAAATACGTTCCGGAATGGAGATTGCCAATAAGAGGTCAATTATAGTATAATTTTCCTCGTGCAAAAAACAGAATTATGGTTTACATAAAAGCAGAGCTAAAAGACCAAAAAATATGGCTGAAGGTAGATGAAACAAGGGATGCAAGAAAAAATAGTATTTGAAATGTATTAGTGCGTACTTGAAAAAGCGGTGAGATTTCCTTGGCTCTTCTTTTACGCAGTAGAATATTACAGAAGACGAACGCGGAGAGGATAATAGAAACTATAAAACATACCTTTAGGAAGTTCAATATATCGGCAACCCAACTTCTAATGTTGGTTACAGATGGGTGTTCGAATATGGTTAAAGCTGGAGAGTTACTAAAACAATATTATTCTCAATTGCTTCATGTAACCTGTTTGCTCCATGCATATCATCCTGTAGCTGAATTTATTAGAAAGAGTTATCCAAAAGCAGACTAATTTATAGTTTCTACCAAAAAGGTTTTTATTAAATCTCCAAAACGCCTGTATTGGCAAGATGGAGAACATGGCTTAAAGCTATTTTTATGAGAAATCTTTACACGTTATTAAACCTTGTATATTAAATTTAAATCCGCACGATGCTCAAGCAATTTTAGTAAGTCAGCGGGTGGTTTCAGATACCGAAATCCATACTCAAATAGAGCAAATTTCTGAAAATTATTCAATTCTTTTAGATACTATTTCCAAATTGGAGAACACTAAGTTGTCATTACGTGAAGCGCTAAATATAGTATATTGCCCCAAAGCCACATTAGGAAATCTAACAGATAGTATAGGAAGATTAACAACCGATAAATTGTGTGCGCTTATAAATAAGAATCCTTATTTTCAAACTATAGTGCGTATAGACAAGAGTTTAACTGAAAACCAAGAGTGCGAATATGATGCGAATATCCTTTTTAAATTGGTGAACATTACATCATTAGATGCAGAACGCTCCTTTTCCAAATACACAAACATATTTTCACCTCGCCGTAGGAGTATGACTGAGTCAGCATTGGAAGGCACACTAATGATACAATACTAGAGCGAATTTTTGCACCACTCTAGTAATTACATTTATTATTTAGCTGCGCTCTACTGCGCAAGCAGTCGTTTCTGTAGCCTTAATAGCAACTGACCAGATTAGAACAATAATGCAAACTTGCCCAGCCCCTGGAACAACATCACGACTGAATATCTCTAACTGCATTTCCTCTGTAACAAGAGCTAAGCCAATGCTAGCGCTTTCTGAATAATTTATATCTTGAATATACTGTGTAATTTTGTCAGTTACTAACTTAGGGTAAAAACTTTGTTGAACAGTGTAATCAAACATAGACATTTTAAAAACATTGATATCCAAAGTACGATGTTTTTTTTAAATTATTTGGTTCAAATGAGTAGCGATATAAAATATGGATATCTCATGTCAATGGTTTACCCTAGTAAAGTCTCACTTGCCGATAATCATTCTCGCAAATAATCCTAACGAGTTTTCCTTTTTCGCATTCAAATCAATTATTTTTGAACGTTAATTTCACAAAATCCAGTAGTCAGTTTCCAGCAGTGACTTGTCAAAACAAATAGAAGTACCAATCTACTAATTACATGTTTGATTCTGGAAATTTCGTACCTTTGATAAACTACATGGAACACGAAACACGCCAAAACGCACGTTCACGTTGTTCAAATTAATAAGAACTATCGGAGCGACAAAAACAAGAGAATGCACAGAAAAAAAAAATCGGGCAACAACGAGAAAAAAGAATAAGTTCAATTTACTGAAACAATGCTAATTAGTTTCGCTTGTCTTCCAAAAGTAATGGCCGCAGTTATCACAGCGCTACAGACAGAACCGTGTCGGAGAACGAAACAAAAGAGTAGAAATTTTCTTAACTTCATAGCCTTTTGTCCGCACATTTCTTATATAGATGAACACCTGTATATAATTTAATTAAAACCTAACAGTAGAAGATAAACGTAATTCTACAAAATTTAGCTTTTCTT
Organism: Dermolepida albohirtum; assembly: GCA_031893035.1. NCBI lineage: Eukaryota > Metazoa > Arthropoda > Insecta > Coleoptera > Scarabaeidae > Dermolepida > Dermolepida albohirtum. Next base: position 59,065 of record JAVIWB010000166.1, on the reverse strand, counting down.
TATATTCCCATTACTTACTTTTTCTGTGAGTGTTTATTATGTTTTAATTTTATGTAGAAATTAAGATCTACATAACTGATAATTTCATGTTCTAAAATTAAAAGTTTCACAAGATCTGTAACAATTTGTTTAAAACAATAAAACATCTACTTCACCAAGCATTTTTATGAAATTTCTTTAATCAGAAATTGAAAAGATTTGACTAAATTATTTATAACAAAGTAGCACAATGATTATATTCTAAAGAAGAAACAATCATCGACAACAATCTAACATAGTGACATAAATTTAGTACGTTGTCATATATGAACATTCTAGAACGTATTTTGGATAATTTTGAGAAATAATATCATCCGAGTGCGTTGCCAGATATCCTTAACTATATGGGGTATATTAAACACTTGTAGAATCTAACTAAGTGTTAATGTAAAAAAGCAAAGGCCCGACCAAAGATACTCAATTATTTTAATGCCCAAATCATCAGAGAATTGATATTTTAATAAAATATCAATTCTCTACCACAAAGCAATTCTACAGTTTTGTTAGAAAATAAAAATTATGAATATATAATCGTGGCCGAGCGCAACGAAAAAAATAATTTTGCAAATACTACTGCATTTATGTGTAACAAGGATGACGGGTGTAGATAAGCATCTGGTAAATAGACTTTATTTATTGCTTATTTATACAATATGTTACTGTTTTTGTAAGACAGGTGTGAAAAAATTAAAATAGATGTATTGTTATGTACTACAAGAACAACAGTTACATGTTAACTAAGACAATATAATGTTGCAAATTGGTTGCAAGTGGGTAACCTAAAATAGAAATAGAATATATATATAATATATATATATATATATATATATATATATATATCTATATCTGTATCTATATCTATATCTGTATCTATATATCTGTATCTGTATCTATATATCTATATCCATATATCTATATATCAGACACAAAGAATTATGTTTTTACAACATTTGTTAAAAATCCCCTGTATCCTTTGTTATATTATCACAAGTAAGTGTTTAGAATGAAATATAATAGAATATTTGACACTTTTACTCAACATATATAAAATTCTGGTTTGTTCGAAAATTAATTTTATATATAGGGTGTTCTTAAATTTCGTGACTTATTTATGATTTTGAATTCTTTATATGCTATTTATAGAATTAATTTTTCTAATGATGTGGCTCGTTATTATTAAAATAACATACTATATATATCGTTGAAGGTCCACAAAGAGCAATGAGATGTTTTCAGATAATATAGTAACTGTTATATTTTGTCACTTAAAGAAATATAGGGGATTCGGCTATTTTTAGTGGCGTGCTGAAGATGGTATAAATATCGTGTTTTCTCAGTATGTAACTTATTTTATTCGTTATCCCTTTAATATAAGGTAAGAGGTGCTCTCCCTTTTGGTTCTTACAGAGCTCTGCTGATAATTGCGCTAGCATAATTGCTTACTGCTCAGATATTTGTCATTTTCTGCTCATTCAGTTCCAGTGATGAGCACCTTCTGCGGGCTGGGACAACGAGTGTGCTTTACTCCCTAGCGAAACTTGGCAGAACTGGTTTAAAGATTGGTTTCGGAGGATGGAAAGACGTATTGAGTGTAGAGGAAATTACTTTGAAAAAATTAAATAAAGAAAGCTGTATTGCAAAACTTTCCTAGTACCCTTTACATAGCCGGAATTAAGGATGAAAAATTAACTCGGAGAATGCTTACATGAAGACCAAAAGCTGATGAACGAAGTGTAAGAAGACCATCCATAGGCTGTGCAGGAAACAGCCAAAAAATAACAGGCAACTGAATGAATGAAGCACAAAATACAACAGCATGAAATATTTCAAGAGAAACCTATGGACAATGATAAACAAAAAAGGGCTAGCTGATAATAATTGATGAAAATCAAAATATATCTAATTAGCTAATTAACTAAACTAGATAAGAAATTATTCAAGGTGGTCGACTTAAACCATTGCTACCTCTCGGATGAGGTCTCTTCATTCCTCCCATATGCCTGTTGAAATTAGCTTCGACGACAGTTTTTTTAGCTTTTATGAAATATTTGCCCTGTTTCACTAGCCTTTGCACTTTAGTCTTCCTTAGAAATTCGAGATCACCTAACTGATCGATTCTCCCTGTCAGACATCAAATCCACTTCCTTTAAACGGTTTAATCCTCACAGCTCTGTATCTTTGTCTGTGTGGATGACTATTAATTTTTGCTTGGAGTTCTGAATTAGGCAGTCCTGTGAGATCAAGAAAATTAATCAAAGTGCTTCACAGTGAAGAGTTGAGTAAATATGGTTCCGGGAGACAAAATGTTGGGTTGAAAAAATTACATCTCTGACATATTCTCCAAAACATTCTGAATAACAATTCTCATAACGAGACTGAATAACTAAATTCTAATGTACAATATAGAACTCTAAACAAATAATATATATCGGCTGAGTTTTTATCAATTTTTATATGTGGATGGATCTCGGAAACTACAACAGAAACAAATTTGATTAAGTGGGGAGAGAAGTGTAGTTTTATGAACTCGACGTAGTTTTGCTGTTGCAAAAGTTCACAGCTTACAAGACATTTACAGAAAACTACTGCTCCAGTTTCTTTTAACCTCGTATAACTACTACTTCATTATTGAATTTAGAGAAAATGTGAGAAGGAAGAGTTGTAAGGTAGTTATACCTTCTATCGCTTGGTGTTACTTAACTTTTTGAGTTATGACCTAAACAGGTTTTTTTTTAAATGGCACTCATAGTTGCTGTGACTTTATTAAAGAGTTTTTTTTCCGTTACAAAAATGTACCACTGCTTGCTTATAGTTATTGCGTTAAATAAATGAGTTACAGGCATTTTTTTTATATCTTGTCCTCAAAGACAAGTTACAACAAAGCAGGACACAAAAATATACTTGACCATAGCTTTCATTTACAAGTTATTTCACCGATCAGAGGTGGTATAAGATCAGATGTCAGTTTTGAAATCGAACATATACTGTTACACTTCGCATATATTACTTTCTAAAGTGTTTTAAAATTATTATTTTAATGCCGCGCTTTAATTTTCAAAACCCGTGTATACAACCTTTCGCGTTGCTAACACACATTTCAAGGAGAATTTGACCGTTACATGGTGAATTGTCTGCTTCGCGCCAAAACCCTAATTCCTGGAAATTACTACCTAAGCGAGTGATATTCTAGCTGATGTACGTTTTTTAGGTGCCTTAATACTTAACATTATGATTGCTTTACCATTAATTTTTACCCGATTTAATTAAAACCACGTCTCACAAACTATATCATACGTTAGTATAATTTACCACAAGTCTCTCACTAAAGTCCCATTTGATTATGTTATATTACTGTTGAGATAATTTGATTTATTTTATCCAAAATTATTTCTCTTCTGTTGATCCTATTAGATAAGATAGTAAATTACATTATATTTAGTAGAATATAACATTAAATTGATCCGCTCTACAGCAACGATCACTTTAGTAAACTCTTTCAGGTAGAGGTAAGTCTCACCTGAGGCTTACCTGATCTCGTTTACCTGCGTTATACTGACAGCAAAACACCTACTGTGAGGTATCATTTTAATCGTCTTTCTTTCACGAATCTTCTGATTGAGTTTATTTTAATCAATACCGCGATCCCTTTCGCGTATCGTTAATTATAATCATTCTCTGCAGACCGTATTCTGTGATTGGTGCATTTCTATTTCCTTTCCCACTATTTTTTTAACCATCTTACCGTACCCCTCCGGGTAGTATAAAAAACCAGCGACGCGCTAAGCGTGTCCTCTCTCTGCATCTTGCCATCTCGTCGCCTTCATCAACAACTTGTAAGTTCGTGCTTCGCTACGCCATCTTAACCCTTGTACGCCCGTACAGTTTTGATGAGCATTAACCTCGTGTTGCCGCGACCCATCTTCCGGTAATACAGGACAGCCACGCTTACAAGATAAGTATCCCTTCGCTCTGTAATTGATTTTTCACTTCTTAATCTTTTACGCGATATTCGTCAACACAGACAAATAAACTCCATGCACGTGGTCTCTGCGAGTACATTAGCGCGTCTTTTCATGTAATTATTAAAGCTAGTGAATTTCTCGTTTTAATTTATAACTGTTACATAAATTTTATTGAGATTAAGACAAATCTGCATTTATTTGTTGCGTGTTGATTTAATAAAGTACTTTAAGGGCATTTTTGCTGTTTTATTTTATGTTGTACTAACCGTTTATTACAGCTGCGCCTTTATTCACGTAAGTACTATATCATTAGTTGTTTGTTCTTTTGATTCATCTGCATTTATTGCGTCGCCCGAGCTAGCCAAGCGTTCAACACAACGCAGCGATCGTAATAATACTTTGATATTACTTTATTGATTTTCGCAAGTGCTTATAGTATCGTCACGCCATGAATTTATCTAGAGAAGTATTAATATCGTCTGAGTGCATTACCGAATGTGTTTAACAATACAAAGTACATTAAATACACGTTGCACCTAAGTATTAATGTAAAAAAAGCAAAAATCCGACCTGGAGATACTTAGTTACTTACGTAAAGATCTCCTAATGGTTGACACTGTGAAGTCTCTTAGGATCAAACAGTGATTATTAAATAGAATGTAACAAAAATCCCCAGACAGCTACAGAACGTAATTTTCAGTATTTTTGACCGACATTAATCTTCGCTGCATACATTTAAAAATCTAATCGATAACTTGAGAGAATTTGGAATATTTACAAAACCCCATGCCGAAACAAATGTCCTTGCTTACACCCTTCATAACCCACTCACTTCAACCCCCAAAGAATTGCTGTAAAATGATTGAAAAAGCAATAAATTTCGAGCATATAAGTTATCCGTGAGTTAAATGTTACATCCCGGAGATAACGAGAAACGTACAGTGTTTTGAACATGGTCCAAGAATATATACAGAGTAGACCCTTAGTTCCTTCTTTAAAGTATTATACACCTGCTAAACCCGTATAACAAACTGGACTATTCAACAGATGCAATGAACACGTATAGATGCAATAAAGTCCCCATAATCTTGAACCAATAAGACCCCAAGTTAAATTTGGATTAAACTTTTGGTGTGATATAATTGGCACAACAGTCCTCGGACCATATGTTTTTGATGGAACGTTAACTGGTGATCTCTGGCTATCTCCATTTCCTAGATATTGAGTTACAGGAGCTAGATTAGTTGGATTTAGTGACCGGAACTATGTTAAAATGACAGAGTCCCTCCACATAACGTTTTAACTGTCAGAGATTTATTCTCTCCTCCTAGATGCGCCTGTTCAGTGCGTCCCTCCTCTATTTGACAGATCAATCAATTTTGGAATTTTGTCTTGTGGGGAATAGTGAAAAACAAGCTACACAAATACCCTACGATACATCAAATGATCTGAAACAAGCGCTATAAGTACGATATTTCAAGAATTGACCAACGACAAATTAGTAAAACGACAAATTCTATTTTGAAAAGATGCAGTCTTTGCATAAATAATAATGATGGTGACTTCGAACACTTACAAATAATAGTATTTTGTTCTCATGTATTTTGAATAGTCAATTTTGAATATACTTTGAAAAATGTATTTTTGTTTCAAATTTTGTGATTTAATTTATGGAAATGTCCTCGATTTTTATTACAATAAATTGAGACACATGTTTCGTGTTCAAATATCTGTTTGTTCAGTTTCTTTACAAGTCAATTCTGTTTTAAATCACGAAGAAACTAAATTACTATAACTCATTTATTTAACATAATAACCATATGAAGTGGTATATTTTTGAAAGGGAAAAAATATTCTTTTTAATTGAGTGCGGGTGCCATTTAAAAAAAAAAACTAAAGTTTGGCTCATAACTCAAATAGGAGAAGTCCAATAAAAAATTAGTTAACACCAATTGATAAAGAGTATAGCTACCCTATAACTTTTTCAACTTTTCTCAATAATAAAGTTGTTATACGAGGTTAAAGAAAATGGAGTTAACCTAAATAACTACTGCAAATATCTAAAGCTGTGAACTTTTGCCGAAATACAACATCAGCATTAAGTCATACTACATCAGCACTAAGTCAAGTTTGAAAAACTACACTTTCTTTCTTCATTTAACTAAATCTGTATCTGTTATAGCTTCCGATATACCCATACAAAGAATTTTAAAAAATTCCCAACAAACTATTTAATGTTATAAATTTGCTAGGGTAATAAGAAGTTTAATAGCCCAGAAGTACTTTTCCCAATTTTTTGTCATTTTAGTTTATTATGTATTGTATAAAATATCGTTCCCCTAAAGTTCAACAACGTTTGAAGAAGCCAGTGCACATCGAATTGTCATGTACATTAGTTTAAAAGAAAAAACATTTGTGAAAAATGTAACACACTGTGTATTTATTACTTAGTCGTGAATTTTCATCAAATAAAGAAAAAAAATGTTTTATATAATATCTCTGCTTCGTTACATATCTTTTGCATTTCAATCATGAAAATTGCATACCTATAAAACACGAAATTTCAACCTGTATATACCTACCCACGGTTTGTATCGTAGAAACTTTGAAAAATAACTTTTAATTTTGTTAAGCAGGGGTTGCTTAGCCATCTCACGGCTTACATGCGGCAGAGATTAAAACTTTTTATGCTACAATACGTATGAAAATTTCTGAAGCACGCGCATTCAAGTTTTATTGCATCTTGAAAAGTGTATTTCGCCCGGGCTCTTTGCATAATCCCATTTGCATCGATTACGCTCGGAACCTGGCTTTAATTTTGGTTTTGTTCTATGCTACCGGATTTTATCTCACCAACTAGAGATTGTTTTTCGTGTACCTATGTTATTTAAGTTGTGGAAGCATTTTAGCGTAGTAAATAAGATAACTTTGTATAGTTGAATAATGTATTTTATTTAGTTAATACAAATGTGGAAATACGAAAGCGGATCATTAAGCGAATCAGAGAAGGATGAAAGAAAGTTGTGTTTGTTTCAACTTGGCAATCCTTCAAAATAGAACTGTCAAAATTTGCATTTATTCCGACCGTAAAGACGCTTTTTATTCGAATAGAAATTGAAATGTTTTTAACTTGATTTGAAACATCAAAAGTGGAGTTGCGGTAAATTCTTATTAAAAAAGAACGTCGATGAAATCAAAGCTGAGCTGCTTCGGTTAGAACATCTCCATCAATTAAAACCATAAAATAATGGACACATGTTGAAAGGGGACGGAACCAGTATATTTGACAACCAAAGCAACGCACGTCCAAAAGCTGCATGCACTACAAAAATTACGTACAAGACGAGTACCGCATTTGTTGACTATGGACCATAAAAGCGAATGAGAACGCATTTATGTCTCTAATTTTGCGAAGTTAAAACATGATGCGAAAGATTTTTGCCGCCGAATAATAACGGTTGTTAAAATTAGAAGAAACCCGAAATAAAGCACAAATCGAAACAAGGGACTAAGATTGACACAGTCCCCAAAAAAGTAAAGACCGTACTCTAAGTTGGAAAACTTATAACTGGTGACTTTTGAGACTGAAGTGGAATTTGTCTTATCGATCGTTTTTAAAAAGGTAAAAGAACACGAAGCCCTAATTAATGAAGAAAGTTAAGAAACTGTTTTGCATGAGGAAAGAAAAGGAATGACTTAGATTCTAGATTTCTAATTTTAAGCAAATTCGTATGCCACCCAAGAAAAAAATTAAGGAAATAGTTGCACATGCATATGATACAACATATATTTTTATTAATGTAAAAAAAGTTAAACTCATTTGGAAGCTTGTTTAATTGGAAAAGTACTTCAGCCTAAAGTTAAGTTTCTTTTAGGATTAGATAAGACACAATTAATTTTGCATTTTCTATGGGCATATCAACAATTCCTTCAAAAAACCACTTATGGCAAAGTTGGATAGACAATTGTATGTGTCCTCTGTATATAAATGTGCGACATAACTTTGCTTTTACATTGGCACTAAAACATATAGGGACACAAATAAAAAAAAATAAAAAACAACTTATTTTCCCCCTACATTCTATTAATGTTCGTAGTAGACAATAAGAAAAAAACGAAATCCATACACGCACGAACCACCATTACGCTCCCGAAACACCACTCACGACGACCGCCCCTGGGTCAGCTCCCAGAGGATAGAGGTAGACCACAATGGTACACACGGCAAAGCGGAACATTCTTGTGGACAACGATATAGGTACAACTTTGGGAAGATGTTGTATATGAAAACCACAAATCATTTATGGAAGTTGCTAATGGCAAAGATGTCGATTATAAAGCCTGATATTCGATTTTTCATATGTTAGAAAGAGAGAACCGATACCAATTCCCCCCTTTGATCACTAGAGTTCTTTTTCTTCCGCATAATCCACACGTCCAAACTTCGACTATTTCAATGGCATAAATTCATGATCGTTGGAAGGTGGTTTGGAAATAATGATTCAAGAAAGACTTATCTAAAACCTTGAATCGAAAGAACCGGTAGAGAAAAGGCAGGAAGCTCTGGGAGAAAAGCAACCGTAAGAGATATGAAGGAAAAACATATAACCCAGTAGAAAAGGAAAGCGAGGGACCGAAAGCAATCGGGAAAAGATTACAAAGCTATGAGGCAAAATGCCCTGAATGAACATATATAAGTACATATATACTTATATATCATGAACTTCTTCCGCATCCAGTTTTGCCAGACCTGAAAACTTGGCTCGGTGGCAAAGGATTTGTTTCCAATAAGAAGGTAATATATAATCACTGATACTAACGCATATTTCTAACAGTTTGATAGCTTGATTTTCCTGAGATTTCTTCAGAAAGTCCAAGTTTTATACATAATGTAGTTACGAATTGCAAGAAGAATACATTGAAAAATAAAATAGTTTTTTTACCAAAAAGTTTGCGCTTTCTTGTTTCAATTAACTATTTTCCTTGAAGCTTGTACATCTTAACTGTAGTAGGTATTATTAAGCATCATAATAACATGTATGAATTAAACATAGTTTTAAATTTACATAACTTTCCTCTGCTTCGTGTTATCCATAACTTCTGGCGTTAGCGAGTGGAGAAATTTCTACGGATAATTGTATTTAATGTTTTTAGTTTTTTATGTTTTACAATATGATGGTATCTTAGCCGTATAACCGCATGACGAAGACGTGTTCGAAAATTTTCTAGGGCAATGTCATCATATTGAAAACCAAGGTATACAGGAAGCCGACTCATACAGAACTGTGCCTGCACAACTCCAACCATCCAGATAATGTTAAAATCATTCACCCACAGTTGCTTTTTGTCCGGACTGTATTTTATATAAGAGTTACAATTTTTCTTAATTTTCTTCTTTAATAATGTAATTACATAGCCTTGATAACATGCTCAAGAAACAAGAACTCTTTCCGAAATTCTCTAGTAATAATATAATAATATACTCTTTATTTTATTAATTGTCGTTTAGATATCAAAATACTTTTTAATAAAAAGACTAATAACCTTCGCCATTAGAATAACACACATTCCTTCATTTATGTACATATATCCTCTCCCATTTCTAATACGTCTTGTACCGGTTGATAGAATCTGTCTTTTATAAATCAATAATGAACCATTGTTCGGCACGTCTGTAAGAAGTGCATGCCAACAGAGAACAGTTGCAATAGTTGTTCGAGTGGACGACAACAAAAGTTTCTTTTCATTTTTCTTTTGTAGCTGGGCACTGGACGTTCAAAGCGACCAATACTTTTGTAGTGAGGCGACTCGATCGGTTACTTCGTTCAATTTCTGAGAGCCTTTTGTCATTCGTTAGATAGAGTGTCGACTCCGAAACAGACATGAACGATACGCAGTGAAAAAGTCACACGGAAGGAGATGTAGGAGTAGATGGAACTTTTTGTTTCAACTTCCGGAGACGAACTCTCGTGATGTTTCGCCCCCGACGTTGCCATACGGCTTGGGTTGAATATAACCTACTCCTCGTTTCGTGGATTTAAAACCAATACAATAGAGGAAAGTTATTTAACTTTTAAGTAATATCTCTTTGTCTTTCCGTGTAGCAACGGTGACGAGAATAGAATTGAATACCGAAATATACCCTTTTATGCTCTGGTCTTGGCAGATTTGTGATTGAAATTCTTTCTGCAATGCGCTCGCTTGCAAATTGCAAAACTTTAGAGGAAATGTTATAATTTAGATCTGTTTCGTTATAATAATTATTTAACAAAACGATACACCCACATATGTATTTCTTGATTATATAAAGTGTAGTTCAAGGGTTTACTTCTAGTTCTATTTAATTTTTAATATTTATTGGCAATTCTTTTTTGTGTATTTACTGTGCAAATTTTTACTTAACATGAATAATACTAACGCCTTATTCAGTATTTCAAATGTTAATAATGTTTAAAAATTTAGTTGAGCATAATTTGTTTCGTATCGACAGCTTTCTTCTTTAAGGCCCTGCGTAACTATTTAGTTTGTAACTTAATTTCTGTTATGCATCCATAAATAAAGCACTAGTTCCACAAACAAACAACAGAGCATTCATAACAATCCTGATTTATTTTCTCAACTAATATTGAATGGGAATAAATTAAAAAGGACGCTTATTTCTTCTATTATTGGTGATAAACCGCGTCATGTAATTACTAAAAAAAAGCACTACGTTCAGCTGGTTTAGTTAACTTGAGCCCTAATAATGTCCAGAAGATTAATTAGCGCAGTTCTTTTATTCGAAAAATTATTAGTATTTCAATACTTTTTCTAAATATATTTCTATAATATTTCTAAATAAAAGCCTTCTAAAGCTCTAAAATGTTCTTTGAAGCACCGCCATTGTATTTTTTGTGCATTTCTTGGCACCAATTGAAGCTAGTCCTTTTTTGAGCGGTTGTCAAATTATGTGATACCCAACGTGAACATAGCTTCTTAACGGCTAAACGTTCATGCAGGATCTTATGCACGCTGGTGTTACTAATACCTAGAGATGTCTCGATCTCACGTTATGTCACATGACGGTCTTGCATTAACAATTCAGACACTTCATTAATATTTGCCGGCACAACAACATTTGTGGGACGACCTTCACGAAATTCGTCGTCCAAAGAACGCCGTCCAAGTTTGAATTCACTATACCAACGATATACTGTAGTTTTCGATGGTGCTTCATCACCATATAAAGAATTCAGCTCGTCAATGCATTCTTGTTGAGACTGACATAAAATTTTCAAGTTACTTTAAATAATAGAAATAGCGACCGGATAATAAAACTGTCAAATACTGTCGAAAATGACAAACTTCACGATGCAATCATCATATATATATATATATATATATATATATATATATATATATATATATATATATATATATATATATATATATATATATATGTATATATATTCCTTTTTAATAACAGCTTATTTATTTATATTTTTATTTTTTATCAAGGTTATGGGCGTGCACCACTTTTGATGAGATATAGATTAAGTTAACAAATAAAAATTCAATGTATCTACCCCCTCTACAACATTTAATAAATCCAATTTTTAGAAAAATCAGAACTAAATTTGACATACGTTTCATTTCTCTCTTCAAATCTTACACCTATACATCCTTAATATGATACATCGACTTTCTTGATTATTGTTTTTATGACTGTTATCAAAGTGATTAATTATAAATTTTAATTTACTGCCTAGATTAATAAAAATTACCTTCAACCCTTTTATATATTTTTACCAACTGTTATATTACCGAACTTGTTTAAATAAAAGATCCAAATTTTAAATAAACTGTATATTATTGTAAATCAATATAAATTAACACCTAAGATAATTAATTTATTATTATTAACTACCATATTTAAATTTAAAAAAATAAAACTATCACTTAAAACCAAACATATTAATGAATAAATAACTTTCAATAATTTAAAGTTTTTAAATCTATTTTATATAACTTTTAACTTTGGCAAATTTTATATTAAGTTATTTAAATAATCAATTCCCAATTAAAAAACATGTTCAACATTAACTCCTGAAATAAATTTTTCTTAATATTCCTTATCTCCTTTCTTCTTAGATGTTCTTTTCATTCCAGCCAGTATTCTATATTTGATTTATTTTTAATGTTATTACTCCACTTTGGTATATAGTATATATATAAATGTACACTATACTGTCACAATCAGTTTTGTTTATTTTACTGATAATAATAATTTTAAAAATAACTTTAATAACACTTACAAGACTTCGAATAAACAGTACAGTTATAAATTTACTTTTAAAAACCGTTTAGCTATTCTTTGCATCTTTTCAGAATGAAAGAAAATACTTGACATATTTATTTAAGATATATAAAGCTCAAGTTTGTTCGAGAATTCATTTTATATACAGAGTGTTCTCAAATTTCGTGACTAATAATTTTGAATGCTTTATTTGTCCATTATAGAATTAATTTTTCTCATAATATGTCGCGTTATTATCAAAATAACATTTTATATATATATATATATATATATATATATATATATATTTTATATATATATATATATATATTCTTAAAAGCAACCTGCCTCATATATCCATATCGCTTTCCTGCCAATAAATAGTTTGGTTCATTTGGTGGCATTTTATATACAAATCGAATTATAGTATGATAACGTTTATCCAGCACCCAGTCTCACGGAACTATATGAATAATTGTGATGTGCAATCACCAGCACATACGTTTAACGGGGATCTGTGTTCGCTTCATTGCCGATAACGAATCCTCCTCGTATAAACAGTTCAATATACTTCAGGAGATACTTTAAGCGGCACAACATATTAACTTTGATGTCCTCGCATATATACACATCCCTAACGCATATAATAATAATAATAATAATAATAATAATAATAATAATATTTTATTTCAAAAACCAAGTATACATAATATCAGAACATACAAAAAATAGCGGCTCAAACATATTACACATACCATACGCTAGAAATACGTCACTAAAAAGAAAAGGAAATACTACAAATTTATACATAAAAAGTCATTTAAACTGTAACAGTTTATCGAAAGCAAGTACTGCTTAAGATTGTTTTTAATATTGGGGAAGTTATTGATACTTTTAATATTATGAGGTAAGTTATTTTATAGTTTGCAGCCCATAAAATATGTACCTTTTTGGAACACAGTTGTAGAATGAGAAGTAGGCAGTAGATAATGGTCGGCTCTTGTTTCATATTTGTGCTTTCATTCCCATTCGAAAATGCCTCCTTGTGCTTAAACACGAAGCAAAGAAGGTCCAGTATATAAATATCGTAAAAAGTTAGAAGCGAATCCTTTCTAAAGCGTTCCCTGCACGTGTCCCTGTAGCCCATCACAAAGATAATTCTGAGGGCCCGTTTCTGCAAATGAAACACTCTAACTACTTCCGGCGACACACCCCAGTGTATCATCCCATATCTCATAGAAGACACGAAATTGGCGTTATAGAACGCTAGTAGAGTACTCCGATTGCACGTTTTGCGGAGCAGCTTCAGGGTGAAACACACCTTAGCCAAGGTACTGCACACGCTATCAATATTAGTGGCCCACTTTAGGTTTTCGTTAACAGTCAGACCCAGGATTTTCGCAGAAGAAACGCAATCGAAGGTCTCATTATTTATTAATGCATGAGGTAGATGCTTAATTTTATTATGAAAGTAAACCAATTTGGTTTTTTCCTTATTGAGGCTTAACTCATTGAACATCATCCAGTCATTAATTTTAGTGAAAGTGTCGCTTGCCAGACCCCCCACACCAGAAGACCTGACAACCACACTCACATCATCTGCATAAAGAACGACACGCTCCACATTTTGAAGAGTGTTCGGCAGATCATTCACATAAACCAGAAATAGTGTTGGTCCAAGGATTGAACCCTCGGGTACACCCCTGTTAAGATTAATGTGGTCAGATTGACAGGTTCCGGCCCTGACACTCTGCCTACGGTCAGAGAGATGTAACTCGAACCACTTGTGAGCTGTACCCTGATCCCATATCGTGATAGCTTGTAAAGTAAAATATCGTGATTGACCAAGTCGAATGCTCTCGAAAGATCAATGAATATCCCCATACAAGGGAGGCCAATGTCAAGCGAGTAATAAATAGTGTTCAGGTACTCAAAGAGCGCCATATGGGTACCCCGTTCACTGCGAAAACCATGCTGGCTAGGGGATAGCAAGTTGAAATGAGTTAAATAACTCATTAGGCTCTTATTCACAATACGTTCGTATATTTTTGAGAAACTTGTTAAAAGAATAATGGGCCTATAATTTTCTAAATGATTTTTATCGCCTTTTTTATATATCGGATGAATAATCGATAGTTTTAGATTTGAAGGAAATATTTCTTTTTCAAACGAAAAATTTACGAGGTAAGTCAGCACCGGTGCAATTTCTATAGCGACGCATTTTACTACAAACGATGGAATATTGTCATATCCGGTTGAAGACTGAGTTCCCAAGCTATTTATTGCAGCAGTTACATCATTCTCCGAACTATATATGCAGACTGGCCACTACGTGAGATATAGAAGTGATCCATCTATTCCAAAATACCTTATTGAAATGACGCAAATCAACATGCATTATTGGGGTTCAAACTTTACAATCACTTGCCTCAACACTTCAAGCAGCTAGACGAAAACAAATTTGTAATAGAAACTAAAAAAGCACTGATTAAGAAATAATCCTCTTTATTAAAAGAATATTTAAGTGATCGTCTGTAAGCTGGATTATTATATTAAATGTTCGTTTGTACCTGTACGTTCTATTTATGTTATTTTGTATATAGTATATTATAGACAGAGAAACATTATATTTCTCTTTATAATTTATTATGTTATTGTCTTGACAATTGTTTTGTATTCATCAATACATCAATAAAGTTTTATTTATCAATAGTCGATTGAGCAGGAACGATCGGACAGGGAGAAACCAGGAATAGTAGAACGGCCTAGCTTTGCAAAATGTCACAAATCATTAAATCGTTCTTTTCAAAATATTAATTCCATTTGCCTTCAATTTATGCTCTAGCTCCAGACCTCTTGTATAAAGGAAATTGCCCGCCGTCAGGTATTGTGTAGATATGCTGCGAGGAGAGAGTCAAAGATAAAATTCGCGGCCTGAAGTAGTCACATGGTCACGCTGGCACCAAATTTGAATGACCAGCATCAATAGATATACTTATATTCGCATCGGTATGTGTATCCATGGACGTACGTACGATAACGTCTCAAACCACTGCATTATGTAGAGACGCTATAGATCTGTTCGGTTGAGTTGTTAACTGCTACCGAATTTATGCCTATACAATGAAAAATTTTATGTGGAACATGATGCGGCGTATGTAGTTAAATTTTCGGGTGTTAAATTTAACACCAAACGCTAATAGTTTACAAAATTGCTTAACTAAATGTCAATTAATTAAAAGAAACTCGTTTTAACATTGCTACGTCTAAACTTTTAACATAATTAATTGAAAATAATTGCTACTACTCAAAGCAATGGATCACAGTAGTTGTTTTGTTAAATTTCAGAACACGTCAGATAGTTTGTCTTTATTAGCAGACTATCTGACGAGCGCTAACGGTGAGCGAAAGTTTCATCGTAGTCATTGCTTTGTTAGGCAGTAATTATGTCTCATTAATTACATTGTTTCAATTTATTTATTTAGCAGTTTCAAATTGCAAACGTAACTATTTGCATAGTCAACAAATATTCTGTTCAGTTGCAGTCAAATTGCGGAAATCTGCGATTCGGGAGATGGATGATAGTTCTCTCGCATTATTTTATATCACCTTTTCTATAATAATAACCGCCAGGTTTAACGTTCAACGCACTATTAACAGAAAATTTAAAACAAAAACTGGAAATGACACTAATGTGTGGACATATATAGATACACAACGGTGTCGGAAACCTTCATCTGTGTATATTCTTTAATTACTATTATTAACAATGCTGTAATATGAGATACAAAAAATAATCTGAAATGGTCTTCGTTGGGATGAGCCAAATTATTAATAATAACGCAATGTATCTCTGAAAATGAATGAGGTCGAGTTGTAGTTCCGCGCTAACTCTAGCGGTGCAATAATGAAAACAAGAGAAAGTTAGTAATAAACTGATTTATGACAAGCATTAAAAGTTCAGAACATGTAGAAAGCTGCAAGAAAATTATTAGTAAAAGACAACAACAAAGTTATCCTGAAAATTTTATTTAAACAATTTAATAAACAGTAAGCCAAAGCAATTTGTAAAAAAGAGAAATTAATTAATTGTAAAGGCTGTAATAAAATATAGATAATAAAGATATAGAAATGAAATACACGAAGATTAATAATAAAAAAATTAGAAACGTAACAAACGACGTGTACTTGCACGTATATCTCTGGACAAGGCATTGTACTCGTATATAGCGAATGATATACGACGGGATAAACGTTGAACCAGGTGCGTACCTTCCGCGAAAACGATGGATTACGCTTTAAATAAGTAAGATTTTTGGAAAAAGGTAGTATTTTTAAAGAAATCGGTGATGTGAATGTAGCTGCAGTTGTAAACTAGAAATGAACAAATCACAAAACAAAACAAGACATGAGCTATCTAATAACTAGAAATAATATCATTAAAAGCTTAATTGGGAAAAGTACTTTAAATGCCTCGTCATGACTTGCTTTAATGTAATCGTTATAACAACAGAATCAAGATAAATACAAATAGTGAAACTAAATGTTGAAAAAACTTCCGGGTTTCCAGTAGCATTTAGCCTTGCAGGTAAGACAGCATATATACTATTGTAAATAACGGATGTAAATAGGTATCTTTTTATTTTTTATATCTTGACTTATACCCGTCGCAGCCAACGGTATACCGCATTTTTCTGCATCCGCTTCCGTCGTTGGTTACTTGGAGAATCGTTACATTATTAATAATTACCTGGTAATTAAATAATTGAGGCAAGGAGTAAATGTTATTGTCTGTGAAGGGATTAAAATTCGAGATGTTATCAATTGTGAATTAGATAAAATAGAATTAATATGAATGAATAATCAAGAAAACACGATCTGTGTTATTCATATTGCAGCAGACAATATTTTCTTAGAAAGACGGGCCTCGTTTTATAACGCACGGATCTACAAAACAAATGGACTCTTCGTTGGAATATTTGACAACGTTTTTGTCTTCCGTTAAGTTAATAATTTTTAAAGTTTAAAAATAGTACCGAATATGAGTATTTGGTAACAGAAAACAAAATATTTGACTTCACTTTGAAAAACCAAACTACCGTTATACTGTAATTTATTATGAAATAAAGCAAGTTTTGAAATTGAATGTTATATTCTACGTTTATCCACCATATCAAAGGTATACATCCTAAAGGATCCATTTTCAAATCATTGAATATTAAATCGATTTAAGAAAGAAGTTTCTCCAATTCTTATCTCAAATAAGTGTTATAACAGATTTTTTGACGAGAAATATCTTTCTCTCTTCGCAAGCATTGACTGTCAAAAACTGAGAACTCTCTTTTACAAAAAAGTCCAGCTATCACGAAATACTTACGACTTTTGCTTTCTAAAATATTCCTTTTAAATTACGTTGTCCTCTTATTCATTTAAAAGGGATAATCCGCAATCTGTCAGGTATTATCTCACAAAAACCTGCCTCACTTGTCTTTGCATGTGTATTATGATTGCATATCTAATCTAATTTGTACATATAACATAGATGTCGTTTAAAATTATTTACCGTCAATATTCTCTTGCTGAAATTATTTTTAACGTTATTAGTATATTATTGACCGCAGTTGCTATCGACTTGTTAATAAAAGTGTTTTTTTCAATAACACATGGACATCCAGAAAAGGATTAAAATGAATTAATTTTATCTATTCATGTCTGTAAAGCCCTACTTGAATTACTATATATAAATAACGTCAGAGACGAAACGTTAAATTATAATTTTTCAGACACAGAAGTATACAACACCTCGTGTTAATTTTTTGCAATAGTCGATATACGAACTAGCTCTGTACTTTACATATTAATAGGTGTAGAAGTAAAGCAAATATTCACCAGATGGATAAAAAATCAGCTTTTTGCGACTGCATCATGGATATATCTGAGAAAGCGAATAGAAGCAAATGGATGATAACATGATGATAGATGATATAATATTATTTCCGCACAACATGGAAGGCCTAGAAGAGAAAGAATGACGAAGTGATCTGAGTCAATCTAGATCAAGAAAATAAAAATAAAATAATAAGTATGCAAAATATATTAATACGAATAAACAACAAAAAGAAGAACCTTAAAAAAAGTAAAAGTACCTTACACAAGTGATTGAAGTCGAAAAAGAAACAAAGATAAAAAAATAAAAAGAAGACAACAGAGGACTACGTTCATCTAGCAAAGATAAAAATCCAAAACGCACAAATATTTGATCAATATTAAATACGTACCAGATAAATTGAAAACTATATAAATTTAATTAAAAACTAGAATTTAAATTTTAATGGAGACTGTAGTTAATTGAATTATTCAAAAAGAAAAGGTAAATAAAGCCCATTTCCATAACAATGTTCGTATTCTGTAGAAACTTTCGACAAATAAGTTGTCATCACCCGCATATAATTAATCAAAATGTCGCACCTGGCTCGGGGGTAAAGTTCGCACAAGAACAAAACCGTAGCAGAACATTAACCGTCAAAAACCAAATACACTGAACAGACAGGTATATGTTACCACAGTTAGTTTTATTGTTCCTTAGCTTTATTGTTCTGTAAATCACAAATCAAGAGGAACAATATAGTTAATGCGTACATGTACATACAGTTGTCCCAAAATAGTGTACTTGCCATTGGGATTTCGTAAAAGGTAAGAGACTGATACTTGGTTAAATATGACAAACTGACATCATCAGAGTCTACTATTTTAAACAAAACAAGGTAGAATAGGTGGATAAACAGAAGTAAAGCGTTTGGCAGCAGATAATATATTAAAACTAATTAAACCATGGCTAGAAAAGTGTTTGAAAGGAAAACCAGAAACTATTATGATGATATAAAAACAGTCACAGAGATATTATTTTACAGTAAGAACATTTATACTGAACACTGGAAATTCCAAGGATAAATAGAAAGAGAAGAGTTTTGCTGAAACTTCATACACCTTTTTTCGTATTTTCTAATACCAAAGTATTGTTATCCCATTGATCTAAGGAAAAATTAAATTTT
This sequence comes from Dermolepida albohirtum, assembly GCA_031893035.1. Taxonomy (NCBI): domain Eukaryota; kingdom Metazoa; phylum Arthropoda; class Insecta; order Coleoptera; family Scarabaeidae; genus Dermolepida; species Dermolepida albohirtum. The sequence goes on along the minus strand of JAVIWB010000166.1, from coordinate 39,737 downwards.
CTTGCAAGAGCATATGCTAAAGACACGTAACAAATGTTGAAAACCAATTGATTCAAATGTTATATTTCAAATTTACTTTAATTGCAACATTTGGTCAAAAGTCTACTGCATAAGCAGGCTTTAAAAGAAAAAGAAAGTCACATGCTGCCTACGTCTTACGCGTCACAAGCTCTCTACATCACATGACGCGTAATATACCAGGTACAGTTAAAAAGTATAATGATGAACGGAATGTCATCTAGAAGATCTTCTGTCACCTTGAAGTAAATTCGAGTTCACTCGTTATGTCAGGTATGGGCAACCTTTGACATGTTATGGGCCAAACTTAACTTAACTAATGTGCAAATACGCTCGTGGGCCGCTTTTAAAAGTAGTGCATTTTAAAGTAGTATACATAATTTTTAACGATACATATCAGACATGAAATAATACGACAATGTATCGCTGGCCGGATCCGGCCCGCGGGCCGATTGTTGCCCACATATGCGTTGAATTGTTATTAAATATACACGGTCCAAGTATTCTTCTGATAACAATACTGCATTGAAACCAAAACGGACAAGAAACAAGTTTTAAAGTGTTATGCATCGAGTATCTATAATAGTTATCCATCATGTTTTTAAATTGTCCTTTAATTTAAATACGATTCGATATTAACACTACAATTATTATCAAAAGCCAACATTTGTGAGTTACGAAAATTCGAAGAAATCCATGTTGCTTACTCACGTACTTTCTATGTAATATAAGACCTTTATCATTTTTCTAGAAACTAATTTTTTGGCGTGGTTCTTCTGCATCGTAATCGATTCATTTCATATTACCCACCCTTGTCCCACCGCTTCTTTTAAAAGGTCTGATCTTTTTGAAATTGCTTTCTCTTCCACCGTGACTCGCAACTGAAACAATTAACGCTAGAACACTACTGTTTCTCAGCGTACATATGTATATCGTGGTAGCTATATACAACCCATCTTGTCCAAGCATATACACATACACCTATCCATTAATACACCCACATATCGTTCGATACATTTTATTAATCCTTATATATTTTAATACATAGTCCTAATTTATTAGATTACAGCGTTCCGCAATTGATTGTATTTTTCATTTAGTCTATCGCTTATTATGTATTTTTATTAACATGTTTCAAGCTTTAAGGTTTCTTTTATTTAAATTAATGAGTAAACTTGGACTTTTGATGCTCATCATAAATTAGTTAGTAATTAACTCTCATATCATTATTGCAATGCTAGAGTTTGCCCGGAAGTCCATTTCATAATTATTATATTTTAGTAAATGAAGTAGCGTTACGCGCCAAGGTCATTAATTTTTGTATAATATAAGTTTTGATAAAAATGAAGAATAAAAAATTTTTAATTTCAACACTTCTACTATTGATTCGATTTAAATATTTTTTCGATATTAATTATTATGTAATCAATCATTGATATCGTGTTAATACACGGACTCAATAAGCAGGACCAGTATGTTTATTATATACACATATTAATAATAGCACCATATAATACGGTCCACCCTCTGTGCAAACTTTCTCAAAAGTACATCAGTTAATCAATAATCAAACACGTCCACTTGACGTGATGCCCGCGTCAAAATGACCCCACTCACAAATGTAAATAACCGCTTTAACCCGGGAATCATGAACGCACACGTACACGAAATGCGCGCAGACACACGCAAGAAAACACACTAGAACGAGAGCCAACCAACCAACCAACCGTCGACCGTCAGGAAAGCTTAAAGTGGAACGTAAGTAAGTTAGCAACTCGGGTTGCGATCTCTCAATCCATTTCACATTTATTGACAGAGGTACGTTCCTGTTACTTTCTTGCGTCTGGGTAGTCTTCTCGTTCTAATAATTGACACCACTTTAATTCGATAGATGTTTGCCTCGAGAAGAGGATGTCGGCGTCGTTGCGCATTGACCTCTCGCAATTTTTAGAAAATTGGCGTACGTTTTTTTTCACCGCCGCTACTGAGTCACTTTTAAACGCATTAGTATCGAAGCTAGTGACGAAATAATTGGATAAAGCGATAACTTGAATTGGTTCTTTGCGTTCACAATATTGGAAGATGTTAGATATGTTTGTTAATAATATTTCCCTGTTGTTTTCTTATCTCTTTACGGAACGCCAAATAATGTGGTTTCTTTTCGTTAACTTCGACATTTTTCGCGGATATTTAAGTATGGACTGGCCTATATTATTTAGTTTACAAACAAGTTCATATATTGAAATCATAATTGAATTGTCTAAAAATGTATGAAAAAAATATAAACAAATAGAGGGACACTGAAAAGATTTTTATTGAAAAAGGAAATTAAGTGATAAGCTAGGGAAGATTGACTGCTATTTTTATTATTTTCTGCCTCTAAAGAAAAAAGGGGAAGGCTCGGATCTCTAAGGCGAATGTTAAACAAATTTTTTAATATAAAATTTAGGAACTTATCTAATCCTTCCAAAGGCAATATTCCTTCCGGTATATTTTACCCTTTTTTTATACGTATATTCTTTAAATTGAAATAACAGTTAATAAAATTAACATAATGTTCTTTGAGCTTCTATTTACCCTCGTCCTTACTGAGGATGTATCAACAAAATTTTGAAAATATTTTTAAATTTTGAGAGCCTTTTTATAAATTCTTTTATAAAAGTCTTATGAGTCGAGTTGGGCTTGCCTTATATGACTACTTAGCAGCCAGTTAGTCACAACATTCAAACAAATAAAACGATTGATTATAATTTATAAGCTATAATTTATTAAATTTAATATGGTTGGACAACTGCACTCATAAAAAGAAATTCATAATATTTGATGTATTAAAAAGATTTAGAACAAATACAAGAAATGAAATATTTATATGCAAAGAAAATTCTGTAATCTTCAAAAATATTTAGCTATTTTAAATAAGCAATAAACACTAAGATCTGTGTTTTAATTATTTACAAATTTGATGTATTAACCCTTATGAGAATTTAGACTCAATTTATATCTAAAAACGAAAACGTCGGTTTTCGAAAATTTATTAAATCAAAATTTGGAATATACTAATTATATTCAAAAATACATATTTATCTTTGAATGTAAAATTAACTAAATATAAAGGGTTTTCCAATAAGGACTTGACAACTTTTTTTCAAAATAAAATGCAGACCATTTGAGATATTTCAAAAACTTTATTATCGGGTTGAAGTACAATCAAAACATTTATGAATGGAACTCGACTTCGTTCATATGGCCACCGCGGGCACGTTTGCAGCGATCGATTCGTTGGACCCAATTTTCGATGACTCGGCCACACAATTCGACCGAAACGGCTGCTATTTCGCGTTCAATGCTGGCTCTGAGCTCTTCCAACGTTGTCGGCTTGTTGGCATAGACCAATGACTTGACGTAGCCCCAAATAAAAAAGTCTAGAGGCGTTAAATCGCACGAACGAGGCGGCCAATCGACTGGTCCATTTCTTGAAATAACACGCTAATCAAACTTACTCTTCAATAAATCGATTGTAACGTGTGCTGTGTGGCTTGTGGCACCATCCTGCTGAAACCACATGTTGTCCAAGTCCATATCTTCCAATTCGGGCCAAAAATAATCGGTAATCATGGCGCGATAACGATTACCATTCACAGTAACGTGACGATCATTATCGTCGACGAAAAAATATGGCCCTATGACGCCGCCGGCATGCAAACCACACCAAACAGTTATTTTTTGTGGATGAAGTGGTGTTTGATGAAGCACATGTGGATTTTCACCCGACCAATAACGCATATTTTGCTTATTGACGAACCCATTGAGCTTCGTCACTGAAAATGATTTTGCGATGAAATTGATCATCTCGGTGCATCTTTTCCAGAGCCCAATCGGAGAACGAACCTCGCTTCAAATGGTCCATCGGCTTCAATTCATGAGTTAGCTTGATCTTGTATGGGTGTAAACCAAGATCCTTACGCAAAATTCGCGATAAAGTGGTCTGGGCGATGCCCAACTCTTGAGAACGCCGTGGAATTGACTGATTTGGATCATTTGCTACGGACGTTTCAACGGTAACGATATTTTCGACACTTCGACCAACCCGTTGTCTCACTGGCACGGCAACATCACACAACGAATATGTAGACTCAAATTTTTTACTGCCTGTCTACTAGGGAGAGAATTACGACCGAAAATCGGAGTTAACGCTCTTAAAGTAGCGGTCACCGACTCCAAATTTCTGTAGTAAATTTTTATAATTTGCAGACGTTATTCGTTCGTGTACTTTACCATGATGAAAATGTTAAGTTTACTGAATAAATTGACAGTGACAGTTCGATGATTAGTGAAAGGGTGCGTTCACAAATTGAATTAAAAGTTGTCAAGTCCCTATTGGAAAACCCTTTACATGTACTAGCTATAATAAACATGGCCGTCGTTGACCTACCATATGGCTTATGATTCCTTATGTTTATAACACATAAAATTAATTTTGAAAATACAATTATAATGATATAATAATAATAATAAATAAATAATGATATAATAAAATGAAATAAACTTTGATCGTATTATTAATAATAATTATTAGTATTTTCAAATAAAATATAAAATACATCAGTTATTTGGTACACACATGACTATTATCCGCCGAATAGTGCACGTCCACAACTTGTTTAATTAAAAATTCGATATAAAATTTTATTTTAGTGCAATATTCTATTAGCCTAAAATATAACAAACTGCATAACCATCGTCGACCAACTTAGCTTGTTGCCCCGATCCACATATCGCTAATCAAAATTATTTGGATTTACTTCATCAAAATTCAAACAAAAAATCAATTTAAAATTCAAATGTAATTAAATTAAAACATTATTAGTACATTGATTGATACATAAGAGCATGGAACATATTACTATTAAATATAAATGAATCAATTTAAAAAATTACGTGAACAAATATTTACAATCTTTATGACCAGCAATTGTCTCGAAGCGTAAATGTATTTTTCCTCGTTCTACGTCTCTACCTTACATATGCCGCGTCGCATCTGCTTGTCTTCCTGCACAAGAACAGAGCTAAAAGTACTAAACGTGGCCTATTTTCCATCGACCATGCCATCGGTCCAATAATTTTGTTCAAATTTTTAAAACTTCTAAAATGTGTTTTTTAATTCCTTCCAATTTCATTTACCTCAATTAGAATTAATTTTTTTAATTTTACATTAAATTTTTACTATTTAATATTTGTAATAAAATTCTTAGTTTGCGCACGTTATCTATCGGATATTTTTCTTACTAATTTGGTAAAATGTCATTAAAGATATATCTTTCCTGCTTCCTGTAATATCATCTATATCGATTCATTAACCTGTATTATTGTTGACAATCTAATAATTAAATTACCTATTTACAAAACTATATTATTACATAGAGATTGGATGTATTAATGTATTTTATTTCCAAACATCGTTTTGCAGCACTGGCTTTTTCGTTTAAGGTATCGTTTAATGTAAACCACTTCCTTTTACTCTTCTTCTTCTGTAACATCAGCTTTCTTAGCTTTTTCATCAACGCATCGGATAGTCCTGGGCGATGTATTTATATTTAAATGCTATCGAGCAATATTTATTTGTTATTTAGCAAATATCTATAATTACTTAGGGTGAATCGATGAATAACGAACTCTGTGTAAATAAGCACTGTAAATATTCGTCAATCAACGAATGTTAATATACAGTCGTAGTATCTATGAATATGAATAAACTACTGGAGTTATATTTGAATTTGTCACACCTTCTCTTCGGTAACGCATACAAGTTACTAGTCAAATATACATTTTATCATGTTTTCCTACTACTCCTTCCTTATACTTGTATTTTCGTAGTAGACTGATTTCTACTAAATAAAATATAAATACTTAATCTTGTCCGTCTCAAGATTTTTGCGCTGTTATAAAGTTGGGAATTTAAAAAGTTACTTATGAATTCCATCAAGAAAAATTTAGTAACGCATATATGTGGATACCAAATAAATTGAATAAACAGAACTACAACAAACGGAAAAATAAATTATCACAAAACCGCCCAGGAGCCAAGTTCAAAAGTCAAAAAATCAGATACGACACAATCAAGAAGATTAAACGGATTATTTTTTTAGATTTAAATCTCTCTTAATCGTATAGATAACACAAAAAGAACATTTACGGAACATTTACATCGAGGAGGTAACCTTTCTAGTAACTACTATTGCCAGTGAGTTACAAGAGAGAAAGTAATCAAGAATTCTAAATAATAGGCCTACAGGATGAATAACAGATTAAGAAAGGCATTAAAAGATAGCCAAAGATGAATAAATTGTTCTGAAAGAAGTACGACATACGAACAGAAACAAACAATGCCCAGTTCTGGTATAAATATAACATGTTTGGAGAAATATGGAGAATGTCTGGAAAAGTTGACATTATAATCAGCAAAACTACAATATAATCACGAAGCTTGCATTACTCATACTTTGAATAATATTTGAAAACGCAATCAATACTTCTTTTCTTTTTCATTAGACGCTCTATCTACCTTTTAACGCTTTTTCAGTCTTCAGATATCTCACGATATTTCAGGCAATTTATAACGATAAGATTTATATATTACTTTTTCGCTATTCGTATTTGTTTGCTCACATTCGCAAATAATATGAATTTAGTTCTAAAGTTCAGTTTAAAAATGGCTCCAACTTCAGCCATTTTCACTTTATAAAAATGGCTAAAGTTTCCCATTTTTCCTGCGACGATAAGAATACATAACAACTTTTTCGCTTAAAAAGAAAAGTGTAAACACAGTAAATCGAACCGACGACCTGTCGAACCAACGAACAAAAAAAATTCAAGCTTAATGTATTCTTCTTTCATCTCACCATTCATTCACTGCTTTATTCCTTTTCTTTTCTTTACAATGCCGTTTTCAAAACCCGAACTTTTCAACTTAAACACAAAACTGGTTCATAACTAGAGTTTCTCTACAAACATTCCATAGAAGTATTGAAATCATCCTAATGCATCCAAAGCGTACTTTTAAAAATGCCACTACACTCTTGGGATAATTTAACATCAAGAATTTCAAATTACCTCCTTTATTCTCTATTCTCCCTGGATAGTGTAAAAAAAAGTTCTGTTTTCATCGTAGTTTCAAGATATATAGAATGAAATCGAGATCTATACGTGCCGAATTTTATTACCCTATATTTGACGGTTCTTACCACTGAAACAGTTTTCATGTGAATGTGACGGCAGCGAATGTATTCAATTTTCTTTCAAATACCATGTACACTTACTTTATACTTTAATTTGCCACTCGTTTGACTGTTACGAAGATGGATCAAATAAGATCCAGACCTGTTTTTATTTATTGTCATAAAAAGAATCAAATACATTTCAGTTATTTAACTAAGCCGGCTGATAGCTCAGTGGTAAGTCACTAGTTCATCACATCGGGGGTCTCGGATCCAAGTCTGATAAATTGCTGCTCGAAGAAATTTTTTGTAGTTTCTTTCCAGTTTAAGCAAATTCGGACATACAAAGATCTTAAGTTCCACCACAAGCGCGAGCGTAATGACAACTCATGATCTGCCAAAACTCCTTGTAATTAGCGTTAACCTATTGGGGGATGTAAAGGCATGGGTTAATCTACATTTCAATTTACATATTCTTCCCTATCAGATTGCGAGCATTTTAATTCCGTTATCAAAGAATGAAGTTCGTGTCTCTAACCATTTGCTACCGACGAATTTCACACCTTAGTTTTTGTCAGAACCGATGTCCTTCCAATTTTTCCTGAAATGGCCCAAATGGGGAGAAAAACGTGAACTGTAAAGCTATTAACTACAAGGACCGTGGAATTATTTTCCAATGATTTCTCTTAGGCAGCTATGTGTAGCCGAGAGTTGCTGTGAAGAAAAATCGCACTTCAGATAGGTATATATCAACTTTTTAGTCAACGAGATGGCCTCGCTTCATCAAAGAGCTGTTCATAAAGGAAACAATGACTTTTACAGAAAAAAAAAACTCTAAAAACTCTATTCCATAACGCGCCAAAAATCTTCAACACAGAGAAAGATGATCTGTTCTCTAATTTACTGTTAACTATATTTAATAATGCACTGGAGAATATTACCAGAGATTGTAATTTTAAATGAAGCGTAATTAAAATATCTGCGCAGGTAGTAGCGTATGCTAATGATATAGCTACAATAACAAGAAATGGAGCGATAGATGAAGTTGTAATCAAATTAAGGAAATAAACTAGAAAATCAGGCAATGCCTACTAATCGACAAGAAAAAGATAAAATTCATGAGAATAGGCTGGAGAAATACAAACGTAGACCTGAAAAAACGACAAGAATGAATATTTAATTTTGGAAGAAATTGGGAACTTTAGATATTTAGCCATAATAATAAACAACAACTAACACAAAGAACACTGGCCTACAAGGTATATTATAAGTAAAGTAATTATGCAGAAGAAAACATTAGACGACAACACGAAATTAAGGGCTTGCAAAGCAGCAGTATAACTCCGGTAACGTATGCATTTAAGACTACGTGTCTAACAAAAGGAGATCAAGAAAGATTATAAGGAAAATGTTTGGGACAATTAGGAAACGAAAAGGAGAGTATAGAAAAATGAAGAACTTTGAGATAAATTATATTAAAAGTAGAAACACATAGGAGACGTCATTAATAGAAAGAATCAGACGACGAAATCTAAAAGGAAGGAAGCCGAAAATACGGTGGGAAAATCAAGTGATAGAAATCATCAAAGCACTAGAAATAAAAAGATGAAGGGAGCAAATACAAAACGGGAGGAAATAAAGAAAGACAGAATAAGCTAAAACGCGCTCACAACGGTATGCGACAGAAACAGATATATAAGTAAGACAATGGACAACCACAATAAATTGATCAGAGAAAGTCAAGAAATTGAATGACCCATATATATAACAAGACTACATATAATTTTTTCAAATTTTTTTCTCAATTCTTCACTTGTATAACTTGGTGAAGAAATAGTGTTGGTTAAGATTCTCGCTTTCAAATAAACAGGATTAGTTAAATATATTCTAATATCTATAATACGATTACTTAGATTTTTAAAAATTTTCCACATTTAAGTAACTGCAAGTAGGGAATTCGAAGAAAATATTTACATTCGAATTTAGTTTCCGATTTAACCGAAAACGATGATAACTTTTTTTTTATTTCAAATGAAACATCCTGAAATTTTTGAGAATTTCATAGACCTCTGATTTGGGAGTTTAGTAATAATAAGGTTTAGGAACCCTTTTATTCAAAGATAGCAGATATTTAATTAAATTTAATAAAGCTAATTTTATTAAAAATGAAAAAAAATTACCACAAGAAATACAAACTAAAAAAATCAGTTGACAAGTTTCCGAAGTGATAATCGTTCACTTTTAAACACTATGAATAAATTCTTGAATGATATTTATCAATGCCTCCTCGCACTTCCTCAATTATTCTTCGCCGTAACTCGTTCAGCTTAAGTGATAATCTAGTATAAATCATATACTTTAAATGACCCCAAGAAAAACAAGTCTAGGTGATTTAAATCTGGAGCCGTACTGACCACTCAATGAATTCCTTACGCGCTATCCATCGATTTGGAAATGTTTCATTCAAAAAACTTTGGCTATGTTCTTAGTGAAGAGGTGCTTCATCTTGTTGGAAGCAAACACTTACAGGTAATCTCCCATCTTCCTCAATAGTAGGAACAGCTTTAAATATCTCTGCCAAGTTATTGTACCATAAATAAAAACGGAAGCATTAATATGGTTCCAGTCCAAACGTGGATATTGTATATGCACTTCTTAGATCCAATGAGGGCTATATATTGACCACTATCGACAATTATGATAATTAATAGTACCATTCAAACAAACTGTAGTTTCGTCGGAAAACGGTAAATTATATGTAACATATTGGCCATTGTTGCAAATCAGCATTCTTTTGCAAAATTCAATTCTACGATCACAATCTCCATCCAATAATTTATACGGACGATATTTTTCATGCGTCAATATTCTGGCTACTGACCAGCAACTAATAGCGTAGCTTAGAGCGAGGGATGTAGCAGAAATTTGTGGTAATTTTTCTAGTGCTATAGTAACATTTTAAGAAATAGCTTCATTAGTTGAAACTTTTACCTTCTCAAAGTTTTACTAACAACAATTCATGATATCGAATGCCGATCTTGATGCGAACTATTAAATAAATTGCATACTTCTTCATAAGTTCTAACGCGGTCACCAAAATCAATAATTAAAATTTCTATATGATCTTTTACAGTTAATTGAACTGTACTTAATATCGGGATATCTACAAAGTTAATTCTGATAGGTTAATTCAAATACATGACGATTTTAAAATCTAAACTTTTAATAAATATCTCCGTCGCTATTACAAAATGTCGCTATTACAAAAGAATATCACACCTAATGTCGCTAAATTAGGGTCGCCTGGTCATTGGATCTTCCAGAGAGACAATGATTAAAACAATGGCTGTTGCATAGGACTCCCACATTGCTGGATGATACCTCGATGTTCTCTGATCTCAATCCAATTAAGAATATTGGTGATTATTTGGACCGACAAATACTTAAAATGTACTCCCAAATGGAATACAAAGGGTACTAGGAAAGTTCTGCAATATGACGCAACAACGAATCGTGACCAGTGCTTCGAAGAAATGACTCCTGCACTAGGGGATGTTTGTCCACATCACACAACGATATTCAGGTGGTATAGAGAATTCCAAAAGGGAAATTTAACTGTGGAGGATACTGAGAGGCCGGGAAGGCCACGAACGTCAGTACGGAGGGAAACGTTACTACTGTGAGGAAAATGCTTGGCGAGGACAGGCGAGGACAGGCGAGTGACCTACTAACAGATAGAGGGTACTTAAAGCCTAAACGCACCTGCAATTCGTTTGATTCTGCATGATCATTTGCACGTAATGAAACTTTGTTCTCTCTGAGTGCCGCACTGACTGAAGAGCAAATGACACGACGTGTGACTTGGTGCCGAGAGATGGTAAAAAAAAATTTTATTTAGGGACAATATCGGTATGTGAACAACATCGTGACAGGTGACGAGACTTGGCTGTACTATTACGATGTCCCGACCAATGCTCAAAACAAAGTTTGGGTCTTTGATGATGGGGCCACACCCACGGTTGTCAGAAAATCCCGATCCGTAAAGAAGAAAATGGTAGCTGTATTTTTCAAACCGAGTGGAATTGTGGACAGCGTTGTTTTGGACACACAGAAGACAGTCACAGCTAAGTGGTATACTGAACAGTGCCTACCTAAAGTCATTGGATCTATGAAGAACCTGCGGCCAATGTCAAGGATGAACTCCTGGTTCCTCCATCACGATAATGCTCCAGCTCACAGCGCCAAAGCCTGCACCGAATATCTGACCACGACAGGATTGAAGCTTCTCGAGCACCCTCTATACAGTCCAGATCTTGCTTCCTGCGACTTTGCACTGTTCCCGGATATGAAAATGAAACTAAAAGGGAGGCGGCTTTCCAGTGATGACGACCTTCTGCGGGCTTGGGACAACGAGTGTGCTTTACTCCCTAGTGAAACTCGGCAGAACTAGTTTAAAGATTGGTTTCGGAGGAGGAGAGGTGTATTGAGTGTAGGAAATTACTTTGAAAAAATTGAATTTGAAAAAACAAAGCTGTATTGCAAAACTTTCCTAGTACCCTTTTTACATGCCATATGGGCTATAATGTGTTTAAAAGCAAAAGGGGGGTCAAACAAAACACTAGTTCTTTTTTTCTCCTATTAAATGAACCCTGTAAGTGTTGGCTCTCTCGCGAAAGGGTGCTAAGTATTATTATTACCGAATTCTCCAAGTGGGGCTCATTGAAATTCTCAAAAATATACAGCTTGTTTTATTTAGGTCTGATGCGAATATGTTATCAAATCGCCTATTTGCATTTACTTAAATATGAAAAATTTTATTAAAATCCAAGTAGCCGAATGAAAAATATTCGAATGGATTATTTAAGTAAATAGTGCTAGCATATTTATCCGAACCCGTCTTAAAAGGTAGTATTGATATTTAGAGATGATCAATGAGAGTCCTACTTTCCCCGCAGAATATACTTATATTCATATAATATCCATTTTTGACTAATATAACCATAAGTGTTTTCTCAAGCGAAAAAGAAAATCAAAAGTTCAGTATCGGTACTGTATCTAAATCAGCATTGCATGCTAAAACTCATTTGCAAAGACATTCTTTCATTATTCACTAATCTCGTACAAACTCGAAACCGCCGTCATGGCTTTCGTTATTAAACTTAAAAGGCGGCCGCTTCATTCTCCTGGTAGACGATATCCACCTTTTCATTCTGATCTTCGAGAAGCTCCTCGAAGACTTTATAATCTAGAAAATAAGATGATTAGGTTAATCCCGAGTACTTCGCTCGAATTTCGCAGAATAAACGTTTATACAATGTCCCCGAGACCGCACGCAACCAACCATCGTAGCAAGGTTCTCCTAACAGTCAACGGCAAAGAATTTAATTAAATTCTAAGCTGAATTTAACCATATAATCGATGCCAAACTGAACTCGCACCCGTTCGCGCAATGAAAAGACTGCAATTATTCGAGTTGTTACGATGTAGTTGTTTGAATTGTCGAAAGAGGCCATTTCGAAAGAACTTTTAGACAGTATTACAGTTTTAGAATGTATAATACTAGAGGACACTGCTAGTAGTGTAGCGAAACGCCGGTGTACCACTGAATTGCCTTTATTTTCGGTTTAAATTGGTGCTGTGCTTGCACTAAACTACATCCTGTGGCTTAATTAAAAACGGCATACGAAATTGCAGTAGTATGCAAACTGTATTTCCCTTTGTATTTGTGTTGTTGGGAAATTTTCGCATAAAAGCGAATGAGATGGACGGGTTTTTGCATTTCGTTCCCGTATTCGGTTCTTGTTTTTTCTCTGTTTCGCTTTACAGTTTTGCGTATTTATACAGTATTCAGAGGTAGCATTAGTGTTTATATAAACACGTATATTAAATTAGTAGAAATAATGCCCAATATTTTGCGATATTTGTGGTGAACAAACAAATTGTAATGTAAACAAATTAATTGACCTTTACAGCATGTTTGTTTAGTCAATCGTGGCAGGTAAGCGAAGTTGTATATTAACACATGTATGTATATGTATATATATATATATATATATATATTATATATATATATATATATATATATATATATATATATATATATATATATATATATATATATATATATATATATATATATATTTATATATATATATATATACAGGGTGGCGCAGAATAACGAGCGATTTTAAAAAGCCCGCGATTCGCGCCGTGTCATTCGGAGGTGGTAGGGACGCTATCGGCCATGTTTCCTTGATATTAGCATTTAGTAACAATGGAGCGTTGGACCCCTCAACAGCGTGCGTACGCTGTTAAGGCGTTTTATGAAAATGATAATTCTTACATACGCGCGCGTCGTGCCTTTCGAAATCATTTTAACATTAATCGCAATCAACCAGTGCCGTCTGCCTGTGCCATTAAAAAAATGGGTTAGGAACTTTGAGGAAACTACGTCAACGACAAAAAAGAAACCTGGTCGGCCAAAATCGGTGCGTACGCCCGAGAATATCGACCGTGTAAGAACTGCTATTGAGCGAAGCCCGCGTCGTTCAGCTTGCCGGCATAGCACTACACTTGGGATTTCAAACCGAACTGTCAGACGAATATTACACAAGGATCTCCACCTTCATCCATACAAAATCCAAATCGTACAGGCTCTTAAAGGCATGGATTATGTGAGTCGACAACGATTCTGTGAAGAGTTTTCAGATTTAATTAATCAACATGACGATATTGTAAACAACTTATGGATGAGTGACGAAGCCCATTTCCATTTGTCCGGTTACGTCAATAAGCAGAACTTTAGATACTGGAGTGACGTAAATCCTAGACAAATGCATCAAGAACCCCTTCACTCCACAAAAGTTACTGTGTCTTGCGCTATGTCTTCATAGGGTCATAGGGCCTTACTTTTTTGAAAATGCTCGTGGCAATGCTGTGACAGTAACCAAAGATACGCCGACATGTTGGAAAACTTTTTTGAACCACAGCTTGCACGCTACGAAGTTAACGAGGAAACATTTTTTCAACAAGACGGAGCAACCTCCCATACAGCCAGAGTATGCATGAATATTGTTAACCGATTATTTCCAAATCATGTGATTTCTCGAAATGGGGACATCACCTGGCCTTCCCGTTCACCGGACCTCGCACCGTGCGACTTTTTCTTGTGGGGGTACTTAAAAAGCAAAGTGTTTCAAGATAACCCACCACAAACAATTCAACCCCTGAAAGAACGGATCCGACAGAAGTGGAAAACAGCAGCAATGCTGCAAAATGTAATGAATAGTTTCAAAACACGATTGGAAGAATATGTACGCCTGAACGGATGTTATCTTTCCGGAGTTATTTTTAAAAAATAAAATAATTAATGCTTTTTTATGTTCTTTGAGAAAATAGTGAATTTATTCCTAAATATTGTTTTTCTTGTTTTTTACAGCCTTTTTAAAATCGCTCGTTATTCTGCCTCGCCCGTTATTAGGTGCGCAACTAAGTTCTCGCTGTTTTTCAAGAGATGGCTGAGTAAGTGCTGGTCGATTGTGACATAACCAAAACGTCATGAACTAAGCTTAGACATATGGTAAACAAACCGCTTTGACACATTAATGATTTTGTTTTTGCGTCATATACTTTTGGTTGTGTGAAAATGTGTGATTTTGTGTCAAATAATCGTCATTTGCGGCAAGTGTTGCTTTTCTTCTTTCATTCGAAGAAAACGGCGGCTGAAGCGTATCGAGAACTCCAAAAAGTTTAAGTAGATGCTGCTCTAAGTGAAATAACGTGCCGTGATTAGATCCGTCACTTCAAAGACGGTGATTTCGATGTTGACGACCGTTCGCGTGAAGGAAGACCAAAAACATTCTAAGGCGCTGAATAGGAGGCATTGCTCGATGAAAATTCGTGCCAAATGCAAAAAGACCTTGCTTCAGCATTAAGAGTTACCCGCCAAGCCATTTCCCAGCGATTGCATGCGTTGGGAATGATTCAAAAACAAGAAATTTGGGTTCCTTATGATTTGAAGCCAAGAGACGTTGAGCGTCCAGCGCTGCAGTGGCAAAAAGGAAGGGTTTTCTTCATCGCATCGTTACGGGTGATGAAAAAAGGATTCATTACAGCAACTCAAAGAGAACAAAATCATGGGGACTGGCCGATCATGCTTCTACGTCGTCGGTTCGGCCGAATATTCACGCTGCGAAGGTTTTGCTGTGTATTTGTTGGGACCAGGGCGGTGTTATTTATTATGAGCTGTTGAAACTGAACGAAACCATCACTGGGGAACGGTATCGAACTCAATCGATGCGATTGAGCCGAGCACTGCGCCAAAAGCGGACACAATATGAGCAGGTGCACGAAAAAATGATTCTACAGCATGACAACGCTCGGTTCACGTTGTCAAACCCGTTAAAATCTACTTAGAAACGCTCAAATGGGAGGTCCTACCCCACTCGTCATATTCCCCAGATTATTACTTGTTCCGTTCGATGGCACATGGTCTGGCTAATCAGCAGTTCCACTCATATGAAGACATCTCAAAATGACTTGATTCGTGGATAGCCTCAAAAGACGAACACTTCTACCGTGACAGTATTCGAGCTCTGCCAGAAAGATGGGAAAAAGTTGTCGCTAGCGATGGGCAATGTTCTGAATGATTCATTTGTAAACATTTTTTCACAATAAAGTTGCATTTTCAAAAAAAAAAAACAGAGATCTTAGTTGCGCACCTAATATATATATATATATATATATATATATATATATATATATATATATATAAAATTAGCTAAAAGTGTTTTGGTCAACCGTTATAAGATAATCCAAATCAATGAAATTCGTCGGTAGAGTAGTAGAAACGGCCAAAATGCTTACAACGTATAACTGCGTATCACCAAAATTGTATTGCCTTCCTAAGATTCATAAACCAGGATACCCCTTGAGACCCATAGTTAGCTCTATTAATTCCCCTACCTATAATCTATCTAAGTTCCTATCGAACGCCTTTACAGAAAGAACCAACTACAATATCAAAGATACCTTCACGTTTGTTAACACGGTGGAGCAACTTTCTTTACCCAACAACCATGTTCTGATTTCCTTAGATGCCCTATTTACTAATATCCGCTTACAGTTAGTCAAAGAAATATTAATATCCAGATGGGATTGGATAGAACCTTACTGCATGTTAACTAAGAACAATTTCATAATTTTACTAGAATTCATATTAAACAATAGTTATTTTAGCTTTAATAATACATTTTATTCCCAAAATTTTGGAACTCCCATGGGCACACCAATTAGTCCAATTTTGGCATTACTTGTGTTGGATTATTTGTTAGACAAAACTATCCCGCAGTTACCTTTTGAACCCGGTCTCATGTTCAAGTACGTTGATGATATTATTTGTTCTGTACCGCACAATATGATAGAGGAAACTCTCTGTATTTTTAATTCTGTGGATAAACACATTCAGTTCACTGTAGAAACAGAAAAAGAAAGATCTGTTCCTTTTCTAGACACTTTGGTTATAAGATCACCTGACAATAGAATTAAATTGGTATCAAAAACCCACGGCTTCTGGCAGATTCATTAATTATCGTTCTCACCATCCCAATTCCCAAAAATGTAATACTATAATATCCATGAGAAACCGAATCCTTCACATCTCGGATCCAGAATTCACAAAAGAAAACTTGAACCATTTATTAAAAATTTTCATCAACAACGCTTATCCTAAACCTCTACTAAAACACTTGATATTTAGTAAAAACAACAATTTTTATGGTGGACCGCAAGATGATAAGTTACATTCAGAAAGTAAATACAAAAAGTTACCATATGTTGAGCCATTGACTAATCAGTTAATTAAAATATTAAGTAGCACCAATATCTCTAGCACAATAGTGAAATACAATGTTAAAAAAATTAAAGATATCTTTACAAAAGTCAAAGATAAAATTCCCTTGTGGTCAAAGTCGAATGTAGTGTATAGACTATCTTGCAAAGACTGCTTTGGATGTTACATAGGTCACACATCACAATCAATAAAACAAAGGGTGACTCAGCACATAAGTGATTGCAAACTAGGTAAGAACTCGTGTGCCTTGGCCACACATGTCAAGAATAATGATCACAATTTTGATTTTAATAATCCGGTCATTTTAGAGATAGAGAGCAATTACAAGAAAAGAATATTCTTGGAAATGGCTCACATCTGTAAAAATCCTAACACCATCAATTATAAATCTGATATCAACTAATTAAGTACTATCTATTGCAACTTAATATTATATTGTATAACGAAAATCAATGTCACACGGATGAATTCTTCACCACATTCATATATTTTTTGTTTTTGTTATGCACCTCGTATATCAGTTCTTTTAAAATCTAGCACTTTTCGGAAAAAAAGAAAAAAGGTTTCCCCTTTTTTAGGATTTTACACGTAAAATGATTTAGTTTCAAATGCAAATTATTTGTGTAACATGCTCTGACCTTTACCTACCACTGACGCTAGTACAATAGTTTATAATTTTATTTATTAGTATTTAGTATGACAAACCACATTTTAATGATTTTTAAAGAATTTTTTAAATTAATCTAGTTTTTGTAAGAAAAGGATAATAATTGTGAGCATGATTAAAATATTGTACATGTTATTGTTTTTTAGAACTCCTGAGGAAGCTATAAATTTATAGCGAAATATAGAGGATAAAACAAATGATTGTTTTTTAATTTTTTAATTTTCTTAACAGTTAACCGAATACCCGACGAATGTATGTATGTATGTATTTATATATATATATATATATATAAATACATACATACATACATAAATAGATACAAATATATGTATTTATGCATATATATGATTAATACCTAATTAAATTGTGTGCATCTGCCACAATTGCTGTGGATGAAGTGGAGAGTTTGGAAGCATGTCTTGGTGCTTTATATGTTGTCGTTGGGATGTAATATGCTTTTCGTGTGAAAGATATTCTAAAAACTACTGGCAGTACATCACAAATTCAAGAAAGAAAGGAAACAAGAAGAGAAACGTTTGCCTCAGTTAATGGTGTAATCTTTTGACATTATCCAGTTGCAATTAAAATTAAAGCACATGAGAAATACACAAAACACTTTTCTGGCTATAATTTTGGCCATTTTGGTCATACAAGCAAAGAGAAAGAAGAAAGTAGTTGAAATATAGTGTCAGCCTGTCGTGACAATAGTTCTTCATTAGTTTCTCTTTCCTTACTTTCGTTAATTTATACATGGAAAGTGTGTATATTAGAAGATGAATCAACATCTGTTGTTTGCGCTGAAAACAAGGAAATTGGAATATCATGCATAAAGATATTTATACACACATATATATGTTATCTTGTGCGTGCGCGATACCTTGATCTCTATATTTACTATATGGTAAGACGTTTCTTCACATATTTGGTAATTTCCATAGATCATCTCAAGCTGTTGGATCTTTCGATTTCTATTGATTTTATAATTATTCTTGAGTGTAAATATTTGATTCTCGCACTAATTTTTGTTGCCTCGAAGTTAATTTTGTAGAACGACGACTCCTACAACTTGAAGATGGTAGCAGAGAAACTGCTTAAAGCGTGCTCAGACATCGGACCTTTACAGTAACGTTCCTCATCCTTTGATCAAACCGAATTTTTTTTAAATCGCGTAATGATAGGGAACACTATAAAAGCAGTTGGCATCGGTCTTCAACAGGCGAAATATTTAAAAAAGAATTCCCTTTTGTTAGATTATGAAATATATATTTGTATCGTCACTGTGTAAAAAATTCGAAAAACACTGCTTAAAAAGTCTAAGAGCACACACACATCCGAATATAAAATACACTTCTGTAAAAAATTATACTATTTATTGGAGTGTAATAACTGTTAATTTTTTCAATTCTTAATTTTTATGTGTAACTAATTTTATTTAGTTTTATCAAATTGGTTAAAAAGAATAATTTATTAATACAATCAAAATATATCAATGCGAATACTTGGTATTGTCTCACAAACTTTGTAACTCGCATTTAGATACCAGTAGAATGTAAGAGTCTACCATTGTCGTACAATATCTGATTTTCATTCTTGTTTCTTTAAAGTTTAATAGAGTACCACTTCTCCAACTTTTAACTTCGCCTAAGGCATGAAAATACTATTGAACCGTAGTAGAATTAACATGTAATCTTTCTGAAAGTTGCTTCTAGATTTGACTTACACCTTCTACAAAAAATAATTAAAACTACATATGCACGTGACACAAAAATTTCTCCACGTAATCTCCCTTAACTTCAACCCACGCGCGCCAGTAGTCCTGCAAAGACTTTACTCCATCAGAAAGACATTATTTTTGCTAGTCGTTAAAATAGTCAGCAATCTCCTCCTTACATTAGTTATCTTCTGGAAAATAACATCCATCAAGATAGTTTTTCAAGCTTCTAAATAAAAAGAAGTCGGACAGAGCCAAACTTAAGACTCGTGCATTGTCATGAAGGAAGAGTTTGTGAAGCAAGCCCGGACATTTTTATTCAATAGACCTACGTAATTTTGTTAACGAACTACCGTAGATAACAACTGTTGTAAGCCTTTTTCCAATTATTAAACAAAAATAATTCCTCTTCAATGGACTCAAATTTTGTGGGAGACCGTGGTTAATTGAATACTACCACATCAATGTTCCTATTTTATATATATATATATATATATATATATATATATGTTTTGACAACTAATTTGTCATCATCAGAAATTAACCAGTATCGCACCTGGGACCCTGGTAAAACTCACACAGAAAAATTGGTGAACCATTTTACGCGAAAACCAAATACACACTATTTCCTAGACTTACAACTAACACTCAAACACGTTAATAATTATACACGTTTTCACTTACACTTATGGACCTTTTCCAGAATGTAGTATAGGTTCTTTGACAACATTAAAAACATGGTTTTTATTTTTCACGATAAAGATGTTCTCGTAGCTGTCTAATTCTCGATAATTTTATGTGATAAAGTTGAATTTGATGGAGCCTGTGGTTGATTGACTTGATCAATAAGGTTGATATATAACCCCTTTCCACAATTAACTATTTGTAAATTCTGTTGCGAAAAAATTGTACGAAAAAACAAACTCCGTACGCGATCCACACCGTTGAAAACCAAGATGTGCACTGTGCACATCTTGGTTTTCAATGATCGCGTACGGAGTTTGTTTTTTCGTACAATTTTTTCGCCGTGTTTTACCAGGTGCGACACTTTGAAATTATCTGCTGATGATGACAACTTGGTTGTCGAAATGCGTATACAGAATTTACAAATAGTTAATTGTGGAAAGGGGTTATATATCAACCTTATTGATTATGTGATAAAGTTTTTCGGTTTTTCTTTTTAATTAATTCAATGGATTTATAGAATTTAGATTTGCTTTACGCTCTCAACTACATGAACGTTCAAAATTAGTGTTTCTTTCGAAAAACAAGCAATTCTAATAAATAAAATGTAAGATGTAGTAAATTTAATACACTAAATAAACAAGTATAAATAAAAACTCCCTTAAATTCTAAAAAGAAGCACAGAAAAGTTTGCTTATAGAAATTTTAAAGTAGTGTTCTTTATAATGCAATTTAGTTTACTATTACTAATACTAGAAAAATTATGTTCTTTCTTCATTAGAATTACTTTAATTTACCTTCTTCGTGAGCAAAGATTAATTCTGAATATTCATTTAATTGAAGGACAACAAATAAATTTTTTTTTAAATTTTCATCGTTAAATTTTATTAATCGTTAGTTAATAATTTCATTATGCTTTATGTGATTACTATGTTATGTATTGCAATTTATTTACTTTCCTAACATAATATTAAAGAAATTATAATTCTATACTTTCAATTCGACCACCTTTTATGCAACTATCTACAATGACGATACTTTACCAGATTTGGAATGTGAATAAGTTGATCGAAACGGTGTAACGAGAATTTCCAGAAAAAATACATATGCATTACAATGTAGACTTTGCAAAGAATTACCCAGTATACAAAAATAATTAATTTTAAATTAGAAAGAAAGTTAAAAGCATCATAAACTACATCTTTTCAAAGTATAATACAAATTAATTCTTGATTATTAGTCGCAACTAACAAGTTCCTTAATACAAACCTCCCTCCTTTAAGTCGATTCAATACAGAAAAGAACACCGCTCATCGAACTCGCAACACCTAACGGTTTGATGTTAATTTACCTTTTCCCGGTAGACATAAATCTTCACCTGTCACCGTTTATATTCTACCCGAGATACCCGATACCCTAATAAATACAAGTTGAAATGCCATCAGACTACCGCACCACCAACAGAACCACCTCTAATATAATGCAAACGCACACTGTTAATAACAATAAATTTTAGTACTCACCAATTAATTTATCGAAGTCTATTATTGCCAACAGGCAATTTCATGTCTGGGCGGAATTTAATGGAAATTGTATAAAATTCAATGTATTTTTTTGTCGTTTTCAACCGAGTGATCATATAAAACTCTTTAAAAGATATTTTATTTAGAATCATTAAAATATTACTGACATAAGTGTAGTAATATTACAGTTATGTATTTTGTATTATAAATTAAACATACAACAATTTTCAGAAGCAAAGTAAATTATTCATCACAGCAATTACCTTTGTGCTCTATTATCTTTATCCAATCCGGTACAAGTTCCTAAGTCCAGTTTTTGTAGAACTGCAATATGTCGCATAAAGCCCATATGAGTTGCTAAAATTATTTTAATACATTGCCGTGTCCCTCAGGTGTTAATATTACACATACTCTTCTGCCTCACAATATTTTTAATGCGAGATTTTTATCTAAAATTTCCCTTTTGCCTCGTGTTTTTGGTGGACATTTTAATCAACTAGTCTTACACACACTTATATCAATAAAATAATTAATTGTAGAACGAAATATTAATATTAATTGAAAATTAAAATCAAAATTATAATCATATGAAAAATAAAAATAGAAATGGGTTGCAAACGAAAATTAGCGTTTCGTCTAATTTCATTACTTTCTAAAATACATTTTATGTTAAAATGGGGTATATTTTTCACTTACATATAAAAAAATAGTATTGCATAGTTTCGCTTAGAATGACACATAGGTAACGCTCTAATTGGTCAAACAAATGCACTGTAATTTAGGTTGCCTATTTATGTGTTTACATTCCGATATTTAGATATATTGATTAGTTTATTTTTGACAGCCGATTGAAAAAGAAGCAGCACGTCGTTTTGTTAAAATGGAAAAAGCAGAGTATCGTGCTGTGATTAAATACTTCGCAAGTAAGTGTATGAGAGCTACCGAAATAAAAGATGAGTTACGGGAAACATTAGGTGAATCTGCTCCATCATCCGCCACAATAAGTAGATGGGTAAGTGAATTTAAACGTGGTAGAACAAGCTGTGTTGATGAAGCGCGCTCTGGAGCACCCCAAATCGTGACTTCTAAGGAAATGATTATAAAAATCCATAATATTATTACGCAAGATCGACGACTGAAAGTGAGAGAGATAGCAGACTTGGTAAACATTTCAACAGAACGCGTACACCACATTTTAACGAAAAAATTGGGCCTTTCCAAGCTTTCGGCAAGATGGGTGTCGCGATTCCTTATGACTGTGACGCATTTCCAATGAGTGTATGGACCTTTATAAGCGGAATCCGGTTAATTTTTCTAGGCGATTTGTTACTTGCGATGAAACTTGGAAACACTACAGTACACCCGAAACTAAACAACAGTCGCAACAATGGTTAGAACGTTGTTCTGCACCTCCAAAGAAAGCGAAAACCACTTTATCGGCAAACAAGATGATGGCATCAATTTTTTGGGATTCAAAGGGCATTTTGCTCATTGATTACCTTCAGAAAGGTGCCACAATAAACGGACAATATTTTGCAGAACTTCTACAAAAATTAAATGTTGAGATTCGTGCTAAATGGGCAGGAATGGCAAAGAAAAAGATTCTGTTTCACCAAGACAACGCTCCCTCGCATACCAGCACAGTTGCGATGTCCAAAATCCACGAGCTGCATTTCCAAACTTATCATCTTCGTAAATGAGTATTTTGCAAGCCTTCCGGAATCACATTTTAGAGATGGCATAAGGGCATTGGAGCACCGTTGGAATAAATGTATTGCTCTTTTAGGAGGATATATTGAAAAATAAAAATTATTTTGTATTTAAAAAATTTGTTTTTCTTTTCCATTCTCACTACTTATCAAACTACCATCGTATATATATATTGTAATTTTTCTTTATTTATTGAATGTTGTTGGTTTTAATTATATTCCAATTCATGAAAAATATATAAATATTCAATAAAAATAGAAATGGTATTTCTTTTTTACGAATTTAAATACAAAATATAACTAACAACATTCAATAAACAAAGATATTCAGTATATGTAAATGGTGTTTCAAAAAGAATATACGTATTTCGAATGCATATATTTATTAAACTTTAAGAAATGCTAATACAAAACTTTACACAAATATTCACGAACCTCTCAAGTTCAGATTACAGATGTTCAATATGTCCTCCATCAGCGACACGAACAATATCACATCGATACTCAAATTCCTCCCATACTCGGGCAAGCATGTCCTTCGTCACTGATGTTATGGCAGTACGGATCCGGTTCATCAACTCTTCTTCAACTCTTCCAGGTTCTATGGGAGTGGTGGTACATAAACGTTGTCTTTAACGAAATCCCACAGGAAGAAGTCAGAGGATCTCAAATCTGGTGACCGTGTAGCCCAGCTGAGACATGCTAAGTCGTCAGCTCCTTGACGACCAATCCAACGGTTCGGTAGAGTTTCATTCAGATATTCACTCACTGGGCGACTCTAGTGAGGGGGTGCCCCGTCTTGTTGACAAATGAAGTTGTCTTCGTGCAGTCTCGGAAACAACCAGTTTTGTAACATAGCGAGATACTGCAGACGATCGGAATATCGCACAAAACACATTGATTTTAGGCGAATCTCGTACGTGTTTCTGTAGACCCCAAATTCGAACATTGTGTTTGTTTACCAGACTACTAACATGGAAATTCGTTTCATTACTGAACACGATGCGTTGTGCGAAAGTGTTATCATTGTGAATAGCATCATGAATCTCGTTACAAAATGCCACACGTTTCATAATCAACCGATGTCTCAAAACAAGCCAAACTGTTGTTCTAGGCAGTTGTAACTCCCGGCTGGCGCGACCAGTTGATTTTGAAGGATTACGTTGGAAAGAAGTTTGAATTCGTGCAACATTTTCTTCGGAAACACGAGGGCGGTCAGGACTCTTTCCTTTACATACACATCCTGTATCTACAAACTATCGATACCATCTGCGAATGTTCCACCCATTCGAAAGATCAATTTGATAGCTCAACCTGAAACGTCTTTGCACTGTAATCACGGAATTGCACTTCGCAAACTCGAGAACACAAAATGATTTCTGCTGCGGAGTAGCCATTTTAAATATATGATGGTTACCAAGAAAAACAGAAGACAACTGACATCTAGCGGCTATTAAATAAACTAGACTATGTATTCGTTTCTCCAATAGCCAAGTCGAGGCGCAGCGATAGATAGTTTAGACAAAATAATACCTTGTAATACGTACATACATTCTTTTTGAAACACGCTGTATATATAGAAACATTGCTTTTAAAAAGGAGGAATACAAAAAAAACTAAACACAACTAGGCAATATTATTTTTTTTATATGTAAGAAAAAAATATATCCCATTTTAACATAAAATATATTTTAGAAAGTAATGAAATTAGACAAAACGCTAATTTTCGTTAATTAAGTCACAACCAAACATGAAAGTTTTAATTTTCATATACTCGTAACGAGTAAAGTATATATATATATATATATATATATATATATTAATTCAAATTTTTCATACATACAAATAACACTGAAATTGAAAAAAAGAAAATTTTCGATTTCTTATTAACGATTTTCGTACAATTAATGAAAGAATTTAACAAGATTATTACAAGTCTTCGTTACCCGGTTCACGACAGTTAGCATCAGTTTCTCGTGCATTTGCATTACGTGGTTATTAATTAACATTCGCAAACGAGAAATTACTTTGAAACATACAACAAAAACGAGAATAGAAAGCGTCTGGGCTATCATCAGTCTAGTTCTACATTCTATGCTAATTCCTGTATTCTTAATCAACCAATTAGATTATAGCAAGAAATGATTAAGAATCAAGTAGGTTAAACATTTTAAAAATTCAAAACAAATTTCATATTACACCCTATATATGTCGAACATTGTTGACTCTCGCATAATCAATTATTACACAATATCGAATTGAAAATTCACAGCAATGTATCAGAATTTGCTTTTAAATTGTAAAGTAGGTACGTGAAAAACTCATGAACGTATTGAAATTGAAAAATTTTTTTATAACATTCATCGATTGCTTTAATCCAATGAGAATTTCGCAAAAGATATGGCAACTTCCTGTTCCACCGTCGAAAACGCTTCGGCGGTTAGCTGCAAATTTTAGCAATCAGAGACAACAGGTTATGTAGTACCCCTTAAGAAATCAAAGTTCGTTTAAGGAAAAAATATAGACTGTATGTGAAGATGTGGTGGAAAGGCCAAGATACTCAGTAAAATAGAGAACCGTGTAGTTAGGCATTTTCCGACGGTTATTGCTGCGAATTTGGACTTAGGGCTTGCCTACAAAATACAGATGATCCAAAACATTTTGCCTAGAGACCACGAAAAGATCGTATATCTATATAGTAGATCTTAAAAATGAAATTACAAAGCTCTGGAAGAAACTTATTCTGTGCTAAATAGAACTGTCAGTAAACAAATTCAACGCTTTTGCTACAATGAAAAGCCATGAATTATTCACCATTTCATGGTAAACCAACAGTTTCTGAATGGTGGAGAGTTAGATTTCATCAACCTTTATTAATTGGCTCCAAAAGTCTTTCGGATTATGTCCTAGCTTCGCTTATTGAGAACTAAAATGTATTCTCGTTCGCGGTGTAGTTCACAGTCAACAAAAGCGGTACCTATCTTGCACATAAATATTCACTTCATTATGAAAAATTGAAGCCACTTATCCATATATTAGATTTGTAAAACCTACGCTACTCCGTGTATTCTTATTTCACAATCATCTAACACTTGCTTTTTTAGTTATTCCTGGAGTACGTTAAGTAGCAGTTACATACGAATACACTGGTTCAACCGAATTTAAACTCAGATGTCCATCGTTTTATAATTGCAATCGATATATGCTGATACTCGTAAACAAACTCCAGTTCAGCTTTGACTTAATCATTTTTTTTTGTATACTGATCGGTACTTTTTCCACAAGTTAAAAGCAGTTCACTTTCTATTAAAACATCTTAACGTCCTTACAATTAGAACGAATACAAATTGCGACAGTTGCAAATAAACCTTTTATTAGTGCTACTTTATTTCGTCAGGCTCACTAATTACTAAACAACTCTGGTATTACATAATTCAAGAAAAATCAAATGGAGAGAATACTGGAGACGGTAATGAAACCTACGTAACAACAAATAGATTTGTATTTCCCCTGTTTTCCAGTAAATCTTCTTTATATTGAAACTTTTTTTGTCTTATTATTAGTCACACTCTTGGGCAATTAAAACATTTTTATTAAAAATGGTAACATTTGAATGCCCGAACTCACATTAAACTGGTATAATATCTGTTAAATTCAAGCTACAAAATATCCTTTCCAATATAAATCATTTCAAAAACATTATCAGATTTCGAAAAGCACTATTTCATTTTTACAAAGTTACAACGGCTCATTCGGTTCAATATCTAAACAAAGACATGTCGACTATATAACAGAGGTTACAATTCGTACGTAAATTATAAGTTAGCAGTATAATAAAGCGTTATCACTTCCAGCCAGTAGCCTGAAGCATTACATTATCAAGTTATTGGGGGCAGTAAACACATGCACACTCACAGCTATGATGTACTCTGGAATCAAAACAGTAGCAGTTTAACATTCTCCAAAAAAGCTGCAAATATTGTTACTATATATACTATATAAATATATACTATTTTAAATTTGTTAGTACGAGGGAGAAAATTATACATCGCTTTAATAAAATAAAAATAAATTTTTTGTTGAAGATTTCTAGAGATGGGTAACAATCTCTGGACATTATATACTGAAGTTATGTATCTGAAATTAGTCCATATTTGTGACCCAAACTTGTTAGCCCAGTTTTCATTTTCCGTTCTCAGGCTAAACCCTCGTTACAGTGAGCTCGTCATCATACTCGATCCCCAATTTTATCTGTGTTATAGTGTAATACCTATTGTGTGAATATCAACATATTTAATGTTAAGGTCAGCTTTAGTTTATAACTTCAGAAAACAATTTTTCTTTTTCCCTTATCTTGACTTCATCTTAAATTATAAGTATGTGTAAAATATTTTACTTTAAAATTATCTTCACCCTTCGATTTGTGTTTTCATCTTCTTTGTATTATTTGCTTTTTTTGTAACATTAATATTGCCCTGTAATTGGCTTCCACTGTTGGTTAATAAATTATTACTATTATATTGCTCAACAAAACAATAATTTCAAGTCCAGACAGAGATCCGTTGCGTGGAATGTCACCACTCTTCAGCCAGTCCGACTGTCGACAACGATTAATAAAACGGTTGATATACAATCAAATGGCATATAAATCGGAGAAAGGCACTTTGCAGCCTCGTACGAATCGAGTAGCAAACTGGTTGAAGACATTACATCGATCGGTCTACCACCTTGCTGTTCGGTCCGTAAGAGAGTTATACAGAACCGTTCACTAATTCCCATGTCATATGATTGTATATCAATTGTTTCGTTCATCGTTGGTGATAATCAGACCGCCTGAAGTGTGGGAGCATTCTGTATCGGCAACAAATGATTAATATCATTTATTTAGCAATTTCTTAAATCGCAGTGGCACATGTCGAGAATTCGGCCATGTATGTTGACGGCTTGGCGATCTAACATGGGTTGAAGACATTACATCGTTCGGTCGATCAGCTGTTGTTCAATCAGTAAGAGGGTGTAAAGTACCTTCCACTGATTTTTATTAAACCGAAAGATTAGATAAATTTTGACATCAAAAATTTTGAAAGATGGCAAAGTATTTTAACTTTAAATACGTTTAAATCTTTTTGGTGAAGTATGTACTTTTCGATTTAAGCAAAACCATTCAAACTTTTGAGACAATCCATTCACACATTCGGAATTTCACGTTTTCACATAATTTTTAGTTTTCTTATTCTCTCGGCATTAAGCCAGAAGAATTAGGTAAATTTTGACGCCAAAATAGTTTTCAGAATCTTAAAAAATGCCAGCAAGCGAGCATTTGTTAACTATAAACCTTTTTGGAAAGTACCATCACATACACGAAATTATTATCAATTGAAGAACCTTTTTGTATCAATAATACTGATTCTCAAAGATTAAATTATTTATTTATAAGTATAATGATAATATTTAGAGTATATGAACTAATCTGTTGAAACACTTAATTAATTTTAGCAATCACAACAACAACACTTCATCCTTGTCCTTTTAAAAGCATTGTTTTTTAGAAAATTCCGTCAAAAAATGATATCTTGTACATTTTACAAAGAGCAATCAGCTGATAAAAAAATTAAAATATTTTTTATGTAATAGGTCCAATCTCTCGACGTACAGTATACAGCATTACATTTTCAAATTTCTTGATCTTTCGAATCTTAATCAGCCGGAACAGCCAGTAACTAAATAAAAAAAAAAGTTGCGTAGGCGGGAAAAACCATGATCCTAAATTAAAACTTTATATGCATTCGCCCGGTCTACCCAGACCTTCTAACTTTCTTAATTATTAATTTGTTTCAAAATATTCAGGATCAGCTGTTGGCTTTCATTACGAGAGGCACTCAGACCAAACTTCTACAATAAACCTGGAGCCGGCAAATGTTCCTGCTTTTCTTTTTACTAGATTAAACCAATCCTAAAATTTAATGAATAAAGAAAGACTGAAAATATATTTGTAGATTAGAAAAGGATGAAGAAAAAATACTTTTCGCAACCTTTAAATAAACATCGAAGTATATTTAATAATTCTATTCTAGTAAATTTAGTAAAAAATAACTCATTATTTTATTAGTATGAAATTCTCGTTTATCTTTATTCTCTGGTACCGTTAAATATTAAGGGTTATTTTCCTTTGCAAAATCTTTTTCATACTTTCCATAGTTTTAGTTCTCTAATCTTGGTTTCTTGGCTCATATCTTGAAACTATTGTTTAAAAATTAGTACTAAATTCTCGTCTACAAAAAAAAAACAATTCGAAGAAAATCTTAACACCGAACTACGCTACTCATTGATTTCTAATCGCAATATGACACAAAAATTATGACAAGATTATACAAGAAACTGAAAGATATGTCCAAATGCGTCCCAGAGAAATTTAATCTGGCATTACATTACAGATTCAAGTATTTTGTCTAATTAAAATTGCTTGTGGTTTGATCTATTGTGGCTGCTTCATTTAACTTCGCCGCTAAACTGCCACATCAGAGGCACATTGGTAAACAGAAATTCAATGATTTTAGCATACACTACTACTAACTAGGAGTTACAAGATAGTCATATTCGCACACGCAAATATACTAAAAAGCAAAGTTTTTAGTAACAATTACAGAAAAGTACAAATATCGTCGCAAATATTTAAAGAAATGATAAACTCTACCAATGAACAAATTCAATTATCTAAGATCAATGCTACGAAATAAATATAAAGATAGAGAGGAAGAAGTCAATATGAGAATTCCAGCATATCTTAAATCTGATATCTGACCAAATAAAGATAAAAGAACGTAATAAAACAATTGCCAAATAAAGAAATGACCATGATCTTTTCGCCTAATTCAAAACTTGTCAAATAGCCTGACTTCGTTCAACAGTTGTACGTATCTGGTGTACATTATTATCGAAACTACAATACAAGTACATCCAACTCTAGCATAGAAATTAAATTTCTACAAATAGAAGTGAGAGTACTTATAAGACTTTTTCTACACAGAACAGAACCTCTGCTGAACCCTGCATAAGCGACGGCAGTAAACCGGAATTGTCAAAAACAACGTAATAAAACAAGGACTGCCAAACAAAGCAGTGACTGTGATAAACGTTTCGCTTAGTCCAAAGCTCGTTAGGAGCCTGACTTTGTTCATTTTTATCGAACTTAGTCGTGCGGCATAATTCAGTGCGTGTGTGACTAATTATCTGCTATTAATAACAACTTAGTTGTAAAAATATGTACGCAGAATATTCTTAATTATGTATTTTAAAATAGTGCCCGAAAATGGAGGTTTTCTTTTTGGGTTGAAGAAAAAAATATAATGCTTATTAGTATATTATTAAATTTTTTCCTATTTCAAACGTCGCTCAAGGTACAAACTTAGGACCGTTGCTATTCCTACTTTTCATTAATGACGACTGCAATAAAATTCAAAATCGGAAATTGTTTTTTCAGCTAATGATTAGAGCTAAGGTCTATGATTAGGCCTTTAATTATCCCTTTCGTTCATCTTACCTGTCTTAATGTGTATATATCTGGAAAACATATTATTTTCTAAAAGGAAGAAGTTAGAATACTTTCTCAATTATCCTCCTCGACACATTTTTTAAAGTATAGATTTGTAAAATTATGTCTAACTGTATATTTCAACATGTACCAAACTCCGGCGTTTCCACCTTACGTAAATATTCTAAGACAATACTTAAACTCTATGGATCGCGACGAAACGTTCCAATTTATTTTAAATAACAAGACTTTTTTCCGTAAACTGAATCCAAACAAAATGCTGTCCCCATTTTTCTCGAATCCATTCTCTTCACTTTTCCCCTATTCTTTTTCCATAGATGAGTAATAAGGAGTAAAGAAGGAAGACTTTTCTTCGTAGCGTTAAACGAAAATTGAATTGCGCAGGAAATTCGAAACTAATTTCCTGTCTTTTTTTCGAAGTACAAAACAATTTCCTCCGCTTCCACAGAAAAACACAGGGCCTGGAACATGACAAGTTCATATTTCGTTTTATCCTCGTTATTTTTGTTATGTTTCAGTTGTTTGTTTGTTTTGTCTGTTTTTGCGGTCTATATTTGATGTGAGGAACATCGCACTGCTTTTTGATATCCTTTACCTGATCTAAATTGGACGAGATATTAATATTGAGGACAAAACCATAAATAATGAGGCAACTTTTGATTAATAAAAAGAAACTAAATTAATTTGTCCAGGAATTTATCAGAAAATACCCTGAAATTGTTCAGTACTTTCATAATTTATTGCAAATGATCCTCATAAGATGTAATTAATTATTAAATCATTTTGAAACAAGAAACGATATAATCCGTTGTAGCTTAAAAGATATTAATAAATTAACTATTTAAAGACAATTATAATATTTTAGTAAGTTTAACAGTTTATGCTATGTGACAAATGATGGCACCACCAACACCTTTCTTGAAAAAAGAGTAATATATTTATTATATTGATTTAAATGTTAGTCATATTATACGTATATATTAAAATTAAATGAAAGCATACTTAATTTAACTCAAAACATCACTATCGATTAAAACCCAATTTCCTCAAATTGTATAGATTATGTGATTGTTGTCGTTTGTGTTGTTCCCCATAGTACAATATTAAATTGTCGCAATATCTGATGATGAGAAAGGAGAGGGATGTAGAAATTACACCGAGAAATAAAGGCATCTATTACTAGAAATTGTGCATGATTAATTATGCGTTATTGAAAACAAAAAAAAACGGACAATCTACATACTAAAGAAACAAATATTGCTTGGAATGAAATAGGGAACAACACAACGTTCTTTCAAATACTGGACAATCAATTATTCTCAATTATAGGCACAAGGTTTCTATTGTTAATCAAAATCTCGATTTAAATTATTCATTAGAATGTTTCAAATGGATCACTTTTCGCGAATTACTTTGGTAAACACTACCGATATTCAAACAGATTTCGTTGTCTGAATGTAGATAGTGTAGCTGAGGATGCGAACATTATATACCAATAAATATCACGTTAAACAATAATCTAGTATCTAATAAATACGAACACAAATTTAAATAGGGTTATGTTTATATTGATTGTGCATAGGCAAATTAATAGTTGTCATTTAGTGACGGAAAAAAATTTATTCTCATAATTTTCTAGGGTATATACACTTCCTTAGTATACTTATACAGCGTTTATAATATTCAAACCTGTGGAATAAACTAAACTACTGGCTAAATAGATAAAATCTATAGACTTTTAACGTTTATAATACCGCTCTTAAAAGAGTAATTCTAGTAGAACATTGAGCTGTATGCGCAGTCCAAATACTACAAACAAACCATAAATTGAGAACTAATCGTCCAAAAATGGTTAAAGAGTGCAGAATAATAACTAAAAGAGTGACAATGGTATCAAAAAACACGTTCTTTTGCTTAAAAATTGTGTTACGTGAAAACACTACATTATGACGTTTGGAGTAAATGTGTATGCAAAAAGACATTGCCCATAAATTTTGAGATATTTAAGTGAATTTCCTTTTTACAAGATAATTTATTGACCATAATTGCACTTTTATGTTTTACGACAGAGGTCGGTTTTAGTAAACATTTCTTGAAAATATAAGTACACTAATCCGTCGATATTCATACCTGGATTCTAGTTCAAAAGAAATAAGAGGGTAGTGTTTCGTCACTGAGATAAAATGAAATATATATTTTAACGTTAATTACAATAATAATAATAAAGTTAATGTTTTAAAACTACATGCTTTTTGGGCTGAGGAAGTGTAAATCATAGGTTGTTCAGCTAATAACAAAGTTAATATCTTAAAACTACATGCTTTTTGGGACTAAGGAAGTGTAAATTTTAGGCTGTTCGGCTTCTTAAATGATTATCATTGAGTAAAATCCTATACGGAGCAATCAAACATATTAAAGCTCTTCAGAAGTGCGTTACTAATTATCAGTAAATATTTTCCCTTAACTGATCCACCATGGTAAAAAGCCTAGAGAATTACTTTGACGCTTCTCGTGTTCCCAATAAAGTGTTCATATTGGAAACACAATATTTCTGCAGATAAGTTCAACATAATATGCCTCAATCAATTCTTCCTGTAGAATCATGTCAATAAAACCCTATCCAAAATTGCGTCCAGTGATCTTCCCAGTTGTAAAATTTCGGTCTTTTACAGTTGCTTGTGAGTCAGATGTTCAAGAATTGTTCAAGGATTCGAGGCAGAACTTTCCATGCACCATCAATGGTGTTCCTCACTTTATTCCTTACTGTTTTCGTGTTTACTACTGCATTTAAAATGTAAGATTTTCAGGAAGTCCGAATGATGTCACACCTGTTCTTTAAGTAACATCAAGGATTTACTTCAATGTCAGGTGAGCGAAGGTTATGGAGTTCGCACGCGAAAATTATATCTTTGAATTAGAGACGCTGTTTGATGGAAAAAAACATAGCTTACTTATCTTTGTCAAGATTTTGTTAATTGTCAGATTGACCTAAGGCACTGTCTACTAAGAGTAGAGCCTTTCTTGTAAAACGTTTCACGTCCAGACACAAGCAATTTTTAAACTAGTCTTCAAACAGCAGCACTGAATTAGGGATGGTGTTCAGTGGTAAAAATACCACCTTCATGTCTTTGCCAATATTTTGTAAATTGTTGAGCTTTTCTTGCAAGAATCTTGTTTCTGAAATATTGAGTCTTCCTTGAACATAAGCAATTTTTAAACTAATTTCCGAGTAGTATCATCCAGGTCTTCTTATTGAATCCCCAATGCGCAGAAAGAGCAGATTTGTCAACAAGTTTGAATGCTCAAAGATTTTTGGAACTGCAGATAAAAAAGGCTTACACTTGATATCTCCACTAACAATAACACTAACACTGTTACTCCTAGAGTAGATAGTTCTAACGAAAGATTCAGATTTTAACAAATTAAAACAAATTTTTGGTGATAGTAGTGCGTCTACCAATCCGTTAAGTATTATTTTAGATTAAGCAAGTAATTCATCATTAGATATCCAACGATCGTTCTCTGCATATAACACCATTTATTCACCCGGCGAACAGGGTTACATGCATAATCTGTTGAAACATACCTAATGTTGCAAATATTTAACAGATCTTATTCACTTTGTTCATCTGCGTACTGAAAACACTGCTTAAAGGAGAAGTATTATATCTATTGTATAGTAAATGCCCATACACTGTTTTAAAGCACGTGGTGCTGACAAAACGCTCATAGTACCAACGTAAAAACTTGAATCCAAACTGAATACAACTACGGTCATAGTTTCTTATTTTCTGATCAACATCCTTATTTTAATTTGGATCGGGTTGCGTTTTGTAGGCGGAGTAACATTTCTCAGTTGCATTTACTCCAATCAGCGTAAGATCTTGAGAAGTACCTAGGTAAGTGACACATCATCTGAATTAGGATGCTATGATGTGCCCTGTTTCAGCTACAGTTTCTTTATAAACTTCCAATTAGATTTTTGTCTAAATTCAATGCAAATATCAATTAGACTAAAACGAAATAGAATACGAGGGTGGTCCCGGAAGTAGCCGACCCAACAAAGAAAACAAAAATTTTGGGAAGAAATATATTTATTTTTCAACATAATCTCCTTTCAGCTCTATACACTTTTCCCAGCGATGTTCAACACGTTCGATACCCTTTTTATAATAAGAACTGTCTTGCTCCTCAAAATAGCCATTAACTGCCGACATCAGTGCCTCATCGTTGGAAAATCTTTGGCCACTGAGTCATTTTATCAAGTTTGGGAACAGAAAATAATCCGAGGGGGCTAAATCTGGCGAATAAGGAGCATGAGGTAGCAATTCAAACTTTAATTCATTAATTTTGGCAATTGCAATAACGGATTTGTGAGTTGGTGCATTGTCTTGATAAAACAACACTTTCTTCTTAATCAAATCCGGCCGTTTTTGCTCGATTTCGTCGCTCAACCGTTCACATTCCCATTGTGTATTGTAGTAAGATACAATTGAACTTCTACTTGAACTATCGATAAATAAACACCACTCATTTGGATGATATTGTGTAAATCCCATTTCAGTTAGTAAACTTGACACATTGTTATATTTTACAGACCCACACTCATGTTTAAAATATTGTACAAAATTACTCTCCCTGATGCGATAGAAAGTTATCTACATACCAAATTCTCTTACTAAGTAACTCAATTACAACAGAGTAAAACGTTGCAGTTCAGAATTAGTTCACAACTATAATAAGTAGGTATTATTGGAGAGTTATTAATTATACGCGCATTATGCTAACAACCTTAATGTATTGGATTGGCAACTAAGTACTTTCGGTTTCGTAGTATAAAATAAAACACTTTTTTTTTAAAGAAAGAATATTTTTTAATCAATTATATATTTTCCATTTTGCTCAATGACCTTTTGCCATTTTTCTTTCAGCTGCATGATTCCGCGCTCATAAAATTTCTGGTCCTTATCAGCAAAAAACTGAACCAGGTGCGAGTGAAGGTCATCGTCATTTGTGAAAGTTTTACCATTCAAAGAATTCTGCAAACTTCGAAATAAATGGTAATCAGATGGTGCTAGATCAGGGCTATATGGGGAATGTGGCATCACTTCCCAGCCAAGCTCCAATAGTTTCCCACGAGTTGCCAAAGATGTGTGAGGCCATGCATTATCTTGGTGAAAAACTACACCTTTCCGATTTGACAATTCTGGCCGTTTTTCTTTGATTGCTTCATTCAGTTTTATTAATTGTTGACAGTAAACATCAGAATTGATCGCTTGGTTCCTTGGAAGCAGCTCAAAAAACACAACACCTTTGTAATCCCACCAAACTGACAGCATGATCTTTTTGGATGCAATTCAGCTTTCGATGTGGTTTGAGCTGGTTTATCGTGTTTGCTCCATGATCGTTTTCGAACTATGTTACTGTACAGGACCCATTTTTCATCACCAATAATGATTCTTTTTAAGAAAGGGTCAGTTTCATTTCGTCTAAGGTGCATATCGCAAAAGTTGATTCTTTGTGATAAATGAATTTCTTTCAATTCGTGAGGTACCCAAATATCAAGCTTCTAGCCCAAGACATTTCAAATGTTTTTCAGTAGGCCGACCAGAACGTTGATCATCTTTGAGGGAAAAATCTCCAGAACGGATTTTTTATACCAATTCTGACACGTGCGCTCTGTTAAGCAATTAGCACCATAAACTTCACATATCTTTTTGTGAGCCGCAGCAGCTTTCTTTCCTTTACGGAAATAAAATAGTAAAATATATCGAAAATGTTCGTTTCTGTACTCCACACCCACAACTAATAGCTTTAATAAAAATCGCGCACTACTTGCTTCTGAAGTTACGTCAATGTGACTAGTATCGCGCGACAAACGGAAAAGTACAGCACTAACATACGTTATACAAAAAATAAAGCAACGCTCTCTATCAGTAAAAACCGAAAGTACTTAGTTGCCAACCCAATATTTGAAATGTTTTTCAATTCGAACAATTTAAGTATTTACATTTATTAATGACACTCAAGGGGCAAAGCAGAAAAAATGCCATATAGGAAAAAATCTGGTGTGATAGGGAAAAAACTAAGTTTAATATTTGAAATCATCGTGCCAAAATTAGTTAAACACACTTATTCGCTGCAATTGCAGGTCTGTGTTATTTATAAAACTAAATACTTATGATGTTTCTTATAACCTGTTATGATAATTTCTAATTTACATCGCTTATTTTCACTACATTTATATACTGATATATTTGCTTAAATATCTAATAAACTCCAATTTATTTATTAGAAAACATTCAAATAATAAACTAACCCGAAAAATTACAAACGATCGAACTATTAATTTAGTTTTACTGCAATGCACTTTCTCGTATTGACTACATCGGGCCGTCCCGGGAGACCGGCTTTATATAACATGGAACGATCTTCAGCAATTCATGTTTACAACGAATTCACATATCAGTACATTCCAGTATCAGACAACGACTATACAATAGTTTACAATACGAAATACGATACCTAAGAAAAAACATAATTTGTTTTTAGTATTTCGAGGGACTTTGCGAAAAACTTTTGGCATACTCTGAAGGAACCTTAGAATTCCGTGGAACACACTTTCACAAGCACTGCTGTAGACCATAGTCAACAAAAACCAATATTATCCTTGTGGAAAAAATTATGAAGTTTCTTGTTAATGCAAAGCAAAGATTCTTTAACTTATACGAGGGAGCGTTTTTATATTCGCGGAATGAGCGGGTTGTAGAGGAGTGAGTAGGCGCATTGGGGCGTGGCCTGTGCAGCGACTCATGATTAGTATAAATACGAAGTTTCATTGTTATTAGACAGTTAGTCTTTGAGCTATCGTCAACCAAGTAACATAATCAGGAGTGAAAAGTGAAATATGGAAAAAATCGAATATTGTGCCGTTATAAAGTTCCTTACCAGGCAAGGAAAATCAGTCGCGACCATAATGAATGAGATGTCATTGGTTTACGACGACTCTTGTCCAGGAAAAACCATGGTGTACAAGTGGCATAGTTTATTTAAACAAGGAAGGGAATCCCTTGAAGACGACCTGAGGCCGGGCAGGAGCATTGAGGTGACCACGCCAGCACTTATCCAAAAGTTGAACGAATTGTACTCGAAGATGCTCGACTAAAGAAGAAACAACTCGCAGAAATGGTTGGAGTATCCGATACAACAATTTTTAAAATCCTACACGATCATCTCGGCATGTCTAAGGTCAGCGCAAGATGGGTGCCGAGAATGATCACGCCGCCGCAAAAACAACAGCGCGTAGAGTGTTCGCGTGCATTTTTGGACCCCTGTAATGAAGACAAGGATGGTGTATTGAGTGGAATTGTTACTGGAGACGAAACTTGGGTTCATCATTATGAACCTGAGTCCAAACAAGACTCCATGCAGTGGCATAAAAAGGGCACAGCACCTCCCAAGAAATTTAAAGTGTCACAATCAGCTGAGAAACTCATGGCAACGGTATTTTGGGACTCAGAAGGAATATTGTTGATTGATTATAAAGATAAAGGTGTTTCTATAACCGGAGAATATTACGCTTCAATATTAGAGCGACTAAAAGAAGCCATTAAAGAGAAAAGACGGGGAAAATTGACAAAAGGTGTTCTGCTTTTGCACGACAACGCGCCCGTCCACAAGAGCCGCGTTGCGTTAGCTGCCCTGCATAAGGTGGGCTTCGAAATTGTGAATCACCCACCCTACAGTCCAGACCTGGCCCCGAGTGATTATTACCTGTTTCCGAAAATGAAAAAAGAGCTGCGGGGTAAAAAATTTACTGCCGATGATGAAGTCAAGGAGGCTGTTTCGGCGTATTTTGCAGATAAAGAGAAATCATTTTTTTATGAGGGTATAAATAAATTAATTGAAAGATGTGAAAAATGTATCCGTCTTGCAGGTGAATATATTGAAAAAGAAAAATAATTTGGTTTTTTTATTTCCACCCCTTGTCCCCCATTCCGCGAATATAAAAACGCTCCCTCGTAGTTTGTGAACATTTAAGTAAAAAATAAATTTAACATAACTTGAATTTGATTCCTTTTTTTTACATTTACATTTACGTTTCTTAACAATAAATAGCTAATAGTATGCCAAAATGCTGATGAAATATTTTTATAAAAAGATCTAAACATGAGAGTTTCAAAATAAAAAAATAACTCCATTACATTTGAAAATAAGTACCATCTACTCTAGCGGAAATTTAATGTTCGTACATATTTTATACAGCAGTTTTTAAAATAAAACATTGTACACATATGTACGCGAACCGACAGTACAAAGTCGAATTTCATTCGAGAAATGCAAGCTTTCCAACCAACAGGCAAAAAAAAAGAAAGCCGACCATAAATTTATACCGAAAACTTCCCGAGACTCCCTTGTCGTTTACTTGGCGACATCTCATACTTTACCTCGTTCTCCCTTTTTTTACGTATAGATCGCGAAAAATAAAGCACCACGCACACACATATACACTCATTCAAAACAACGGTCTTATGTTAAGTATCTCATTAACTTTTGAAATTTTAAATTGAAATTATCATTTAGTTTTTATAGTTCTTATTTCTAATTTATCAATGTTGTTAAAATACGCTGTTATTTTAAAATTACACCTTTATGTTCTCATTTAATTAATATGATATGGGTATTTATCTTTGTATTTATTTGGCTAAATATAAATATATAAATTGTTATACTACATCTACTACAACTACTCAAGACTCGTATGTACATAGCGAAAAAACATAAGGGAACCAGGTTGAAGTGTAGTGAG